>JBAMIG010000012.1:18546374-18558262 GCA_037177335.1 Kiunga ballochi | reverse complement strand
CGTGTCCGAATCGCCAACAGAATGAGGGCACTAGGTAGGGAGCTATATATTGCAGCCCTATGTAGTGAATGAGGGGTTAGGGCATAGGGTGTACATTCGGACACAGCCTATGTGTGTGTGGATATGAGGACCCTCATTGTTTTATCAAATAGTATTGCTCTTATCCAGGGTTTTCTTTGAGTGCCTTTTCTACCTTTCACTCTCATAGTTTGATTGGTTTCATGCCATTGCTGTGTTAACAAAACACTGAGCGGGAAAACAGGAAAAGCTGTATGATGCAATGTAATGCAACACAGCAGTCCTGAAATTACTTTTTTTTTTTTTAAACTAATAGCTTGTCTGTTTACTTAACTTTGTGATGGAGTATTTCATAATAAAAATGCATTCTTAGCATTTTATACTCATTTGAACAACAAAAGAAGTGCTAGTTTTTAGCAAATCAGGTCAACGTAATGAAAGATTTACTTTTCTAAGGACTTTGTTTAAAAAATAACATTAAATAAAATGCCCTTGTTTGTGTTTAATCTGATTTTATTTTCAGCTTTTGTTGTCACCTTTTTAAAGTAATTTGGAACTTTTAGTTCCTAATAGGCAAATCAAGGTACAGGATATGTATTTGTACGGTATTTTTAATGTAAAAAAAAAAAAAAAAAACTATTCACTTTCTTTTACTTTCTTTTTAAAAAAAAAATCACACCATTGTGTAAGAAGCATGAGTATCTTGAAAAAAATTAAAGTAAAAATAATGAAGTTGATAAAATGCATTTAAATAATTGCTTTGCAAGGAACAGTTACCTTTATAAAACCGGCAAATAAAAGTGTTTTTATAGTTGATAACAAACAGCTGAGGAATTATACAGAACTGCAGGTTTCTAGATGTTTCTCTGACATGTGAGAACAAAAGCTGAACGCTGCCTCTCCATGTTTTGTTCTGACTCTGGCAACATAAAGTAGACCTGGTGACAAAAACAAACACGAAGATCCTGAAACCATTTAGTTAGAAGATATCATGAAGGTCAACAGTCTGAGGGCAGGATGTACTAAAGTTTTGTCTATGTTTATTATGTACAACGGTAGCATTTAAAGTTGTGGGTTTTGTAATTTAAGGAAAATTATTAAATAAAAAAGGACCGTGAATCTCCTCAACTGCACCACTCGTACAGTCCACACAGAAAGGTCATTATGAAAACTTCCATTCAAAATATACTAAGCCCTACTCTGTTATAGCTGACCGCTTACTACCTGGTTTGGATCATTTCCATTACGACCCTTACTTAGCAAGGTACAACGGAGTATTAGGGTCACACTGAAAATAAAATATTCGCAAAGGATTTTTTTCTCCCTTTTTCAATTTGAGAATAATCTTGAAATGTTTAGAAAAAAGTTGAAATGATAAAGTTAAAAAACAGGGCGATCACATAGGTCACTGCTAAATAGCCTGCGTCAACGTGTGTACGGCTTCTTAATGTAAAAATAGGTAAATGATGCAGTTTTATTCAATTCTGTCATTTTATCTCTTTATTGTTACTATTGATTATACATAGAAAATACATAGAAATAAGAACATGGAGAAGTTTATCAGAACAGAACTGACGTCTTTATTCGTCAGACTGTCAGAAGCCCATTTCTCCCACAACCCCAAAACTGCTCGACTTCTGGTCATGTAAAAATTAAACAGTAGAACAGTAGATCATGTACTACTAGAGATCTTGAAATAGGAATTAGTAGACACAGAGTGTAACATGATTAAGTATACATCGGAACAAAATGAAAGATACTTTTTAATTAAATGGCATAGCATTTCACAGTTTCCTCAACTGTGTTGTGGGGCTCCTTTGCTGTCATTCTCTAAGTCTAGTACATCATTGTCCAAGAATCTTTATGCCAAAGGATATATACAGTATAAACTGCTTTATACTGTTAATTGCTAATTGGGTTGTGCAGTAACTCATATCCATGCTTGTTAAACTGCAAAAAAAAGATTGAATAAGTTTATTAAGTTCACAAAAATTTCAATCTATAATTTGCAGCATGGGATCAGAGTGCTCTTAATTATGAAAATATTAACAAAAAAGCTCAGAAAAGCCCCTTGTTTTCTATATGTCTGCATATCAATATGTCACTTTAAATAAAATAATTTATTTTATTTTGTGGAAAAACAAACAGCAAGTTAATGAAAGCATTAGCAAAGAGTGTTACGGTTTACTTAAATATAAAAGCATGAAATGTGGCTAAAATTTAAAAATCTAAAGCTATATACTACAGATTATAGCTAAAATGTACATGCAAACAAAGTGGTCATATTAAGAAAAGGTTGTTGTTTGAGTAACAAACAACCGGAGATGATATGGTCAGCCTCTTTGTTTTTCTCTGCAGCATGAAAGCCAGATGACAAATCAAATGCATTTTAAACAACAAAAACTGTGTTCATCCAATCAGAATGCAAAAGGCATTCATAAGAGGATTTCCAATCCACACCAGTGGCCAGGGCTTATTTTTCAGTAAGACCAATAGTTGGAGTTCTGCCTATCGAAGCAGCATCTTTATTCGGATGGAAAATGAATCCTCAAGGAACACGGCCAGGCGCTTTATTGTGTATGCAGTGTGTGGCCAAGTTCAAATTGGCAATCAATTATCCAATTAAGACTGACAGAAATGCACATCAGGAATTCCAGCCCATCAGTCCAAGCTTCTGATTGGAGCACGATTAGAGGGACTTAATTAAACCCTAGGTGCTGGGTGTTTAAACATCATTTGTGCAGTGTCGGAGGGCTTCGAAAATATAAATCTGGACTCTGCACATCAAGTCCCAGTTATAGGCCAGGAAAGGCAAAAAAAAAACCTCTAAAAATGCTCCTTTGATTCCATCATGCATGTGACCATGTTGGTTATTCAAAGAGCAGCGAGGACCATGGAACTGTTACATTAAAATGCATGCCCTTGGAAGATATGAAGAAAGAGATAAATATTTGTGAAAATTGCACAGTACAATGCAATAACAATAGCGGCTATGATATTGTGCCACATTAGTCTTAAAACCATTCCCACGGTTTAACAGGTTCTGAATAATTCAAGGACGTACCACACCATGAGAGCCGTATAAATGTGATGTGTGGAATGAAATGCAGCTTGCTTTTGAGATTCTTAGGGGTATTTTCTTACTTGGCCAACCTTTCCTTCTCCTGTGTGGTTGTTTAGTGCCTGTATTGATTTCTGAGCTGTTTCTTCCTGCTATGTCAGACAGTGTGAAATGGAAGGCACTGCATTTTAATATTGGGTTGTGAATTAATCATTTTTCCTGATAGCAAAGCTCAGCTCTGTCCCTGTAGGAGAACACCTTATCACAGCAAATAGGATTCAAAGGGAGAAGAGCAGTATAATCCACAGCTAATTGGATAAAATGTCTGTGCTCTCTCCCTTCTTGCAGGGGCTAGCGTCCATGCAGCCCCCTCCACAGGGATCTTGAAGCCACCGAAGAGGTTATTACAGTTTGTCCTAAGGGAGCATTAATACCTTAGCCCTTGTTCAGACATGCAAATAATCTAATTCAAGGTCTAGCTAATTAACAACTTAGCTACAGTAAAGATAAAGAGGCTCAATAATAAGCCTAAGATTTTTGTAGGGGAGGGCATGTACCACCTACCACAGATACAACAATGTCACAAAAATATGGGGACTGCACGAACCGAATCTGCAAACAACCTTGCATTATAATGAAAAACAGTGCTTTAAGCAAAACAGAGAACAATTAATATTAAAGACTGATGTTAAACTAGCAATTTAAGGGAATATAAGGGAGGATTATCTACATCTTTTGGTAAAGAGTATTTAATGATGAAACATTTGGTTTTCATAGTACACATTTGTCCTCTTTCTGGTACAGCTTGCATCCTAATTTGCTTCAGCGTGGGTTCAAAGAAGTAAAATGTCATAAAACCTGCATGACAAGAGAAATTGCTGGATTGTATTTTTGTTTTTGTAGTGGCTAGGTTAGCACAATTATCCCAATAATAAGATAGTTTAAATTCTTTATTAACTTTTAGAATGAGAGGCAAAATGAACCCAGTTAATCACTGAAATATTACAGGGAGAGAATAAGACCCTCAAGCAGAAAGAAAATATTTGAAAAATACAATTATATAAATACAAATATAAAGAAAAACAAGACAATATGTTGAATACTACATCAACAAAAACACCAAACAACAAACAAACAAACACAAACAAACAAAAAACACAACATTTTGGGGGGGAAGCAAAACCAAAAACATTGTATGTTTTTTAAAATACAATTTGTAAAAAATGTTAGAGAAAACAGCAGCAATATTACAAGAAATTTCAGAGCTTGAAACAAAGAATAAACAATGGCAAAACTAAGTGTTTATTTTGTTATTAAAAAAAAACAATCAAATTACTTGTAAACAAAAACTGAAAAGAAAGAGGAACAGATAATATATTTTTTCTGAAATATTTGTGTATTTTTTCCTCTGTTATTTTGTGAAATTATCATTTGCCGAATTCGTACATCAGTATTTGATATTTCTGAAATGTAATATTTTAATAGGTTTTATGTTGTGTCTTGTTTTTTCAGCTCAGGCAAGTAAAAAAGATCAACACAGAGAAAATACAGATAGGATATGTGGGGAGACAACTGAATGATATTTTTGACTATTTTAAGTTTCTCCTGACTGATGACCTCTTCAGTCAGGATAACATAGAGATGTACAATAAAACTGGAAAAAAAATGTTGCTGTGACACAGAGAATAATGATCAAGAGCCAGCTTCCTTTATGTTTTTTTTATTTATTTAATGCAACTCGTAATTTGGGTTCATTTAATATCGTAGCCGTTTGTGTTCATCCTAGCTGTTGACCCCTCGCATTTACATCTCAGTATGTGAAACAATAAACTGTTTTCTCTTTTCCATTGGGCAATCAGATGGATATGTCAACATTTTTTTGACACTTAGCATGCTTGGATCTAATAAGAGTTTCTCCTTGAATGCTCATGCAGCATGCTGTGGGTACTTATTTGAATAGCCTCTGTAAGTTGTTGTTTCGTAATAAGCAATGAAAAAATGGAACATGTTTTAAGGCATCTCTGGCTTTTCCAGGGTAAAATGTTAATCCAGCTTTAGCAAGGTTACATGGTCAAGGTTGCCAAATTACCAACAAGCACTAATCACCCTGCCTCAAAGCGAGTCTGGCTCAGAAGCAAGTACAGTGGAATGCTTCTCCCAGCCCCTGCTGAAATACCACACCACACATCCACACTATGCAACTTTTTCTGTATATAAAACTGTCATTTACAGCATCAATTTACAACTACCAATACCAAATAATGTCTCTTTGCATACATACAATTTTGAAACATTTCCATCAGGCTTATAAAGAAATGAAGATCACAGACCTTTAGAAAAGACAACTTTACCATCAAGACAGCATCTGCATCAGTTCACCTAAAAAGGCATTTCAGACACACAAACATGCACACGTCTGTTGTTTAGTTTGAGCCTTTTGTAAGTTGACCATAAAAAGAAATCTGTAAAAAACTGCTCAGCCAGAATAAAAGAATTAACATTTAGGATGAAAGACAGTAACATGGCTATGCCTCAGAAACAGTAAAAAAAAAATCTGATGGGTCTCAAATTTTAGCTATTAATACATTCTGGGCTTTTTTGTGTGTACAAAGTGTACAAAAATATACTATGATGCATTTCCTGCACAACTCCATCAGAACAGATGTATGTATTGAATCATATGAGATCATTTGTGTTCATGTGTGGGATAGGCATAGTGGTGTTCCTCACCAATGGTTTGTTTATGTTCTTCATATATCTTGAACGTTCTTTCTTTAAGAGTGAAACAGTAATCAAGTTTCTTTAATTAAGAAAAAAAGAAGCAACAACAAGTGTTTATATTTGGTCTCTTAATACTCAGTAGGGGTCTGACATAAGCAAACGAAAAAAAGACAATCCAAAACAATTGCACCATCTGCACTTGTTAAAGTAATGTTTGCAAACAGTCAGACAGACTTTTGAGCCTACATTTACAAATTCACACCTTATGTGGACCCTACTGAGCCTCATGCTGCTATCACAGTCACAGGGAAGCCACAAATCATTAAAAGATGTCTCACTCATTTCAAAGAGTGTCGTCCAGAAACTCACTTGAATTGGAATTCTCTAAAAGTAAACTCAAATCAAAACTATTTGCAGTGATACTCATGGACATAATTTAAGATGGGAGCAAAAGGGATTGACCCCCTGCACTCAAAAGGCCGTTTCGGTCCGCAGCACAGAATTGGGTAATATTGTTTTGCTTTATGCCTTACGAGTCAAACCAAATAAGTGAACATTAAGCTTGAAGTAGCAACAGAAAACTAAACGAGCTACTTGAAAACAAAGACTCGTAGAAACACTTGTTTTATGACTTGTGTATAACACTTGTGTTTAAAAGACTTCTTTCCACCCACTTTGGAAATCAAAGTTTCCTCCTTGGTAATACTCACCCAGTGAACTCCTTCAATGACCACTTTATGAAGATCGAGCCACCAATTCTGATCTTGAGTTGATGCTTTCAAAGAAAATGTTCACATTTTGTGTTTTTTAACACCAGAAGAGGTTGTGCCACTTATGCCATTTAGTTCTTTTTATTGAAACAAGTATAATTACAAAGGGTTAATGAAAGCGTAACATAAAATATGGTATACCAAGTGTTGGAGTCCAATCACTCTTTTTAATAGCTTTGTTGCGGCCAGAAAATCAAGTATTCATGAAGATTGAAGAAGA
The DNA here is from genome assembly GCA_037177335.1 of Kiunga ballochi. Taxonomy (NCBI): domain Eukaryota; kingdom Metazoa; phylum Chordata; class Actinopteri; order Atheriniformes; family Pseudomugilidae; genus Kiunga; species Kiunga ballochi. The sequence goes on along the minus strand of JBAMIG010000012.1, from coordinate 18,551,472 downwards.
TGATCCAGTGAACTTCAATTTAATTGGTGCAAATTAAAACAATCCATCTTTTGCAGCTGTCTGTCTATCTGCTATCACCACTTCATTGCTCGTCTTGCACCTTGATTACAATTATCTTTTAATAGCAAAACTTGTCAGCAATTTCTCTCCCTTCTGATTTACATCCTTGCCCAACACAGCGTTGTTCCACTCATATAATTCATGTTTTAGCGTAATGCAGAGAAGCCTCTACCGGGCAGATGCAAGATGTATTGACACCATCACCTCATATGTGCTGCGTGCTGTGACATATGACAAACTGTCTCTCCATAGTACAAGCTGCAATCCTTCCCCCATTCATACAAAAAAAAAAAACCTGCATATTTGCATGCACAGAGTTTGGTCCCGATTGGCTCTGCCCTGAGTTAAGACTATCAATTGATTGCAAAATAAATGCATATGCAGACACTATTTTTTGCAGTGTCCGGTAATGGTTGCAGGCAATTATGGCGAAAGATGACACTCTGGCTTTAATTTGGGACAAAGTGATCTCTCGCTTGTCTCTTTTATCCTCCCCTGCCTCTCACCTGATATGCTGAGCTAAGGCCATCTCAGAGATACATCACTGTAGTCTTGTTTTATCATAAAATAGGATCTTGCCATTTCCTTGCAATAACTAGGAGTTGAAATGCTCATCTTAAATGACTTTAGATTTTATAGATGACACTGGGACCTGCTTTGGGATTGGGTGACATCAATGTTTGTTGAGCTAAGCAGAATGTAGAGCCAAGTCACCACAGTAAAACATTACCATTTTATGTTTCAATAAACCACAAATATGTGCCATTTTAATGTTTCTGAGCTACAAGACAAAAGTAGACCCTTTATTTAAGCCAGCAGATCTGTCTCTTATGTTTAACATTTCTTTTTCAACTTTTATTTCTTTACATTAAAGTATAATAATAATAATAATAATAATAATAATTTTTCCTTTGTACCAGAACAGGTGACAATTGTGATCCTTCCTTTAAAGAACATGAATGCTTTTTAGGTGGCTATGTTTTCTACCAAGTCATTTTTTTTTACCTAGACAACGAGAATGTCTAACTCTTGCCCTAACCTTAGAATGACTGTTTGCTCTCCAAAAGCAAGCACTAATGCATGTTTTAAAAGCTTTTTGGTTGCAAAGTTGTATAGCGTAATTTGTACATCTTAGAAATGTGCATTTAATTGAAAATAACTAAATGTGTACATGTTTAAAGTAAACCTTGACCTGAAACACCTATAACCAAATATCATTCTAACCATATATCATTGGTTAAAAACATTTTTTTAAATCTATTACCTATATAACTCTTATTAAAAGTATCAGCAACAGACCCATTGTTGCAGCAATTAAATAAATCAACCAGTGTAAAATTGCAGAACATTACAGCAAATGAGCCAAGCATGAACAATTATCAACACAAGAGTGAAGAAAAAAAACTGTAAATATACAACTTCATATCAAGATATGTGATCAATGGGAGAAAACCTTTGCACTGTAACATTTTATTGCCAATAATTATTCACTTACGAGGGGTAATAGATGCATTATGTTGCAAGAATCTCTCATAAACAAGACAATTAAAAAGCTACTTTAGGGAGCTAAAATAAGAGGCTAAAGGGGGTTGGTGGGAGGAATACTAAATATGCCTTTTTTTTATACAATTGATTATGAATTTAACTAACTCTACACTGAATGTAAGTGTGAATGTAAGCGTCCCTTTTGCTTAAAAAAAATCTATGCTTTAGGGAATTGTTCAGCCATTTCTACCATGCCCCAAATAAACTTGGATGTTCTCCATCCATCAGGTGACTACATGGAGAGCTGACCTGTCATAAATTCACTCTGTGGGGATGATGGCAGGGCCGGAGCCAATCTTCATGAAAGAAAAGAAATGGCACAAGATTCCCATCCCCCCCCCGCTCCCTGAGCCCCATTTCCAACCCCAGCTCACCCTTTACCCTCACAACTGGAGCACCTTCGCTCCCTATCATCCTGCCTACCTCTCCGTCTCTACACCTACCAGGCCTGCTCTCTCTCTCTCTTTCTCTCCCCCTTTTCTCTCCATGGGTAAGCAGGTAATCATGAGCTGTCACAGAAAGGTGACCCATTAATGTGATGGATACGGTGTGAAAAACAAATGGTGTGAAACGTGTGGATTGCTGTCCTTACTGCACCTTGGCCTTTTGTTCTGTCATATCAATATCCACACAGGGCCTCATTACACCGCTGCACTACACAATGAGTGGAGCGCCAGGGTCAAGACTGCACCACGCTCCTTTTGACTAGCTCCGACTGGGCTTTTCAGCTCAACCTCAACCCACAGGACTCCCAGGTAAACAGGAAGAGGGGCAGCCTCTGGAGCCAGGAACAGTGCACATCATCCCAGACTAAATAAGCAAGACCCCAACAGCCCCTCTGTATCGGCCAGAGGGGGGGGGGGACTGACTGTTTACAGACAAAACTGACACAAGTCACATGGAAAAACCACTGAGCTTTGCTCTCTGAATGAATTCTTTTTGTCAAGTTTCAACTGATTTTTATACCAGATTTTGCCAGCAAGTAAAACTTTTAATCTCATGGGCACTCAAGATGTCATTGTTTGTCTGCAAAGGTACAGGCATTGCCCAAGTTATGTCTACAAGGTCAAAAACATATTTTTACTGAATTCATGTAGGCGATGTCTCACTGAGTTTTTCTCTTTTTTTTTACTGCAAATGTTCAGATTCCTTGGCTATAGATCACATTTTCCCCAGACAATGGCAGCTCACATAGAGATAATTGATACTCTACATTGCCAGACTGTGTGTGAACAGCAGCAAAAGAATCAATAAGCAGGACTTATATGAATGTGTATGGACTTCTAAATTGCTTCAGGCATACTGTAAGATGGGCACTTAGACTTTCAAAGAGCAATATGGTCAGTCAAGGTCAGGAGGGGAAGCAATGAGAAGCAACGAGGGTCCAGGGCTAACCCTGCACTTTCCATTACGCTTCACTGCCGTCTGGTCAAGCAGTTATTAAAGACTGGGGTTAACTCAGCTTCCAGGACCTGTGATCTGCTAAGTAACAGCTAATCGCCAATTAAGACATATCATGGATAACAATCAGCAGTTTTATGATTAGATTTCAGTCTTATCAGTGAAGCTAAAGGAGTCACTATAAGAGTATGCAGGTCAGTCTCTGCATGTCCTTATATTACGAACCAAAATAAACTGGGAATTTACTCCTTTACATGTAAAAACTATAAATTATTGAAGGATTAATGGTTTCATAGTCATTTATACGGCAGAAGTCAAATCCACTTAAGTGGGTAAGGGATGTTGATGCACACTGTGTTTTCCCTGAGGTCTACAGTGGTGGTCTAGTGGACACCTCGGATATAACACTAGAGACTCTATTAAGGACAGTGGTTATGGGCCACAGACTAATCTAGTATGACAAACTGGAGGTGTCCTCTTATTTCCAGACCCAGTGATGAATCGAGGGCTGTAGCCCCTCATGCTGTCATGTTAGAGTGGAGCTGAAACAGATTGAGTGGAAGCAGACAGTAAATTGATGTTCAGGGCTTCTTCCCCCTCTTATAAAACCCACAGAATCAGTCCATTAGCCCTTTTCCCATTTGCTTATCATTTCACAAGCTTCGCCAAACATTAAAGCCTCAAAGTCATCAGTATTCTGTGGCATGTAAACTATAGTCTCTAGTAGTCATCTTTTTCTTCTTTTGTTTTTCTAAAAAAAAAAAAAAACAAAACAAAGATTTGCAGGAAATTGCCAATATGGATGTTTTGAAATCTGACTATTTAACTTTTCCACTTCACTGTCTGCCATTTTGTCAATTCTTTCTTTATTTAAAAGTTGATTTTTCAGCTTCGGCTAAGTGCACCAGAATGAGGGTTAAAATGAAGCTTTACATTAGTGTAGCAGTTTATCCCTTAATGTCTGTACCGTTTAAAATCCTAGCTAGTTTAAATATGGTCAGTGATCCTGCCTCAAATGCAATGTGGGGCATATTAAGCTCCAAGTCTCACTTAACTCTAAAACCATAAAATAGTAAAGACTATTGAAATAATACACAACTCAGTGCTGAGCTATAGATGATGAAAGTCTTGGTATAGTTTGTTTCCTCTGTTTCAGTCTATAATCAGCCACTTGTTGTAGCTTTATTTTTAAACCTTTATATTCAGCTAGTAATTCCAGAAAACCCACAAATGAATCAATAAACAGTAAAACCATTTACCACACTTTTTTATTATAGAACTATTTCTGTTTTTAAATGAGTGTCCATTTTTCTTTTAAATTAAATGTGCATCCATTAAAACTAGGATTCTTCTGCCAGGGGTTAACGTTAACTATAGTTATTGGTAATGGAGGAATGAAGACAATGACAGCACTGTAGGTCCTGTTGTGTCTGCCCCCACACACACACACACACACAGATGCACATCCCTGCCATCCCCCTCTCTCTACGATGACCGCATCCCCACTGTAATGCACCTGTACGTGTGTGAAGGACATCTCGACCGGCAGGGCTATCACAGACACAATCTCACAGCACTTTAATAACTTTGAGAGCGGTCAGCACCCTGCGCTTTAATAACACTCCCTGTCAGCTCACCCCACACTGCGCAAAATTGTCTCGTTGGAATTCTTTATGGTGGAGGCCAAAGAACTCTGGTGATGGGGATGGAATATAGCCACACTCAACCCGCTTCTGGTTCTAAATGGCTTTCCAAGAGTATGTTTTTATCTCCGGCTCAAAACAAACATGAGAGAAGACGGGGCGCTTGCTTTGTGACGCAACAATAAGCTCTGAAAGTCAGTACAGTCAGTTTTGGAAAAAAGGTGGCATTACTTTTGATTGCATGCAAAGCCACACTGAAGAACTTTTCCACTTAAGAAAAACTATAAATATGCTACTCTGTGGAGCTAATATATTCCACATGCAATAAATTACCTGTCGGTAAGCAGTCTATGTGCACTTATCTGGTAACATCATATGTAAATGGTAAATGGTCTTGTACTTGTATAGCGCTTTTCTACACATCAGTGTACTCAAAGCGCTTTAACACT
>JBAMIG010000012.1:18498531-18538830 GCA_037177335.1 Kiunga ballochi | reverse complement strand
ACACACTATTAACCATGTCTCTGCCTCCGTGTCTTCTCTCCAGGTAGTGGGGTCTTTTGGGTAGTTGACCCCCAACATTCATAAAAGCAAAAAAAAATTAATTTATGAATAAGCAGATATGGTCTGGGGAGGAGACTCAATGTTTCTTGGCTTTGTGTGATTTTGTGTGATTGTCTACAAAGATTCAAAGTAAATTAAACAGCGCAAATCAGACAAAGCCTGTGTTCAAACAGCTGCAGCAAAAGATGACTAGTTGGTCACAAACAGAGCATTACCAAGCTGGTCAATAAAGGATAAAAGCTTGAAATTATTTCTTGGACCAAGAAAGGAGGCTAAGACATAGTGGCAACAAGCATCCCAATAGGCAAGTTTTCTGATCTTGGTTTCTAATTTTTGCAGCAAACCAAACAATTGACCCACTGAACTCCATCACAGTTGAGTTAATCTGACTGTCTTTAGTGGACGATACTATGGAGAAAGCTCATAACTTCTACACCACAAAATCTGGTAAGTGTTGCTGTTACAGTGTTTCTCATAAGCAACAGTGGGAAACTATGACATTAAATATTATTCACATAAACATGTTTTAGATTATGCAATGACGCAGAACTGTCATCTTTATCGGTCAAAAACAAAACCAGTTTTTTGGAAGCACTGGTGTTAAACAAGCTAAGCACTGGTTCTAGTACCAGCATCAAACTAGCACCCATTCTTCCTTGATGGAAAAAGGAAACCCTATTAGAGACAAATTGCAAGTAGAGCTGCAGTCTGAGTGCTCTGTTTTGAATATATGGAACTGTGAGATCACTGATATATAATGACGCTTGGTCTTAGAGTGCTTTAAACACGAGAAGGATTTTAACTCTATCTTAAATTTAACAGGAGCCAATGAAGAGAGGATAAAACTGAAAAAAATATAATCTCTTCTGCTAGCTCTTATCAGATCAGAACCTTTGCTGCAGCATTTTGGATCAACAGGAGATTTTCAGAGCATATTTGGAACAGCTCATAAATAAGGAATTGCAGTAATCCAATCTTGAAGTAACACAGGCATAGATTCATTTTCCTGCATCTCTGTGAGACAGGATGCCCCTAATTTTTCCCCTATTATGTAGGCATAAGAAAGCTGTTCTAATAACTTTTTTTTTCCTTTTAAATGGGAGCCAAAGGACAAATCCTGTTCAAGAATAAAGCATCAAGGTTTCTCACTGGATGCCAGATTAATGCCATCCAGATAAATGATAAAACTAGGCAATTTTCTCCCAAGTTTTTTAGCCCCAATGACAATGATTTTAGTCTTATATAAGTTTAGAAAATTCATAGTTATCCAGGTTTTTGTCTTTAAGACATATTTGTAAATTAATGGACTGATTGGTTTCATCAGGCTTCATAGATAGGTCAATCTGAATATTATAACAAAATAAAATTAGTCTTTAGACTGAGGCTTAGTAATACTGCCTGGTTTCAGAGGAGGGAGAGAGACAGATGCAGTTCAAAAATCCAAAAGGCTGGGTCAGAATAATAAGGTATGCATGGTACTTATTAGGACGATGGCTTGGGGTCCACAGACAGGAAAAGAAATCCAAAAAAGACAGGCAGGAGGCATTTGACAAGGGCAAAACAAGAGGGGTAATCCGAGGACAAAACTGGTAGGCAAATCTTGGAGACAGTATCAAAGTGCTGGATTTCAATAGGCTGATAATGCTGTTGCTGATAATCTGGCAGAGAAGGAGAGACTGAGGTGAGATTATTTACTGCAGTGACCATTTGGCAAATGGCTGTCAGAGCAGACCATGGCAGAGGCAGAGTAGCACACAGACAATCTCAAGTGATCTGAACCAACTGATAAGCTCAGGCAGAGCAGGGAACACGACATCAAATGATTTGAACATAAAAATTGCATCTCAATAATTTTCTATTTTAGTTTTTAGGTGTAATTTGGTTTTAAATTAGGAGTCTACGAGATGTTGTAGTTCTTCCAACTTTTTTCTTCTAAGTTTTTTTTAAGAGTTTTTTTGTGGCTATGCAAAAACTGAGCCTCTACTGAGTGCTTTCAGCTGCCAGAGGGGCAAACGCAGACCTACTGCTCATTAAAAAAAATAAAAGATACATTCATTCACGTTAGTATCCAAAAGTTGCCAATAACGGCAGAAAAAGTCACCAGTTTTGTCATTAGTTGCTTAGCAACACTGGGTTCACTTCCTTAACTCAACTTGCTTTTGCTCTCTCAACCAGCAGACTAAGCTTCATATTTTAGTTTATTTGTGTCTTTTTCTTGTAGTGGCCGATCAAAACTTTGTTGAAGCTTCAGCACTAGATAAAAAAACAAACAAACAAAAAAAAAAACAACACTTGAATTACTCAGTTCTCTGGTAAGACATCTAGTGGTCAATAAAATTAAGTGCAAATGAGACTTGTTTGTTCTTCTATTACTCTGAGATTTAATAGCAATGTTATTTGGCTGTGTAATTTTACCCTTATATAACCTTCACTTATGTTTGAAACATTTAGATGATGTTTTTATTTCCATGGGACAAGCTGTAAAGGACAAAGTGATGCTGTCACCCCTTTGCTTGGACTGGAAGGAAGGCCTCTTCTTTAGTCCCCTTCATTTTTTTCAGAAACTGGCTCCACAAAAAGTTCCCCCAAAGATTGACATACCTCCAGAACACTTTTCTATTCATTTTGCATCAGCATGCCATCCTTTCTATTAACCAGGGTAACTGGCATTAGGAGACATGCCTTTTTCTGAGTCTTCTACACCAAGCATGTCATCAATACCACAAATGACCCACCTCTCCTCATTGAAATCCTTCTGCCATAAACGTTTCTCACTTTCTTCTATCTTAAACTACTAAACTCACAATGTTGTGACAAGATTCTTGCTTGGGAATAAACAGCCTAAAGGTATTGGACTTTTTTTTAATGGTGGACTGACTACACTGTAAATATGAAGTTTCTATTCAGAAAAAAATTATATTCCAGAAGTATTAGATGCACATATTTATCTGTAATGGGCTTGTATGTACATCTGAAGGAGTCTCCCTACAACAGTTTAATTTATATTTATAGCTATATTTTTTCTTCTTTTTATTTTTTACCATACAGTTGTATTTTACTGACTTAAGAACCTCTCAAAGATGATTAAAGTCTAAATAATAATTGCCAAACAAACCAAAAAAAAAACCAAAACATTAAACCTTCAGTACAAGACTGTTGTTACACCTTTGTGGAGTTTAGTAATACACAAATATATTTTTACACATGACATTATATTTTTCTAAAATAAAGTTGTGCTTTATGAACTGAATTTTAAATTAATAACTTAAATATTTTGCCGCTTCAATATTCTAACATTTTAATTCCCCTTTTTAATAAAGCTCTTCTTGCCTTGTAAAACAGCAGGTTTTTTAAGCTCATATTTGCTAAAGTTTGTCCTTATTGGATTTGCTGCTGTGACTAAAACAGAATCTGCTCTTGTCAACATCTGTGTAGAAATCTGCTTCAAACTGTATTAAGGAACACAAGCACAAAGTCTCATGGCACTTGTACAGCATCAATTCACTCACTCCAAACACAAATGTGGTGGCAAGCTCGATGTATTTGGCAGAGACCAATGTCTAGTGGTTACTGGATGAATGGTCCTCAATATTGCACTGAGTGAGCGCACTCCCACATCGAGGCTGTACTGCTGTTTAAATCAAGCGGGCGGTCACACTCGATGTGTACATCACCACTGAGGCATGGTGAGCAATGAGACGCCTGTACAAGGCCCCTGCCGGCCCATTGCAGGGCTGGACTGCTGAGGCCCCTGGGCTGCCTAATCAAATCTGAAACCATCACATTCACTAGGATCTCAGGCAAGGATGCATGCAAAAGAAAAAAAAATCTACATCCCCAATCATACCCCTCCCCCCATTCACCCCGTACTATTAAATACCACCATTAGAAAAGCATTACAAAAAAACATATAAGTAATAGAAATGTTTCAAATGTGAAATAGGTTAGTGGTTAGACAGAAGTGGAAAAAGTCAACTCAGCCTTTGCAAAAACACATGTTCTATGCAGTATCTGCATCATCAGCCATATGCAACTGATAACAATCTCCCCTCAATCTCTAACTTTCCAGACCTATGAAATTGATGTGTTTATTTAGCGTGTCCAAGCCAAGGCAGAGCAGTAATGGCCTTGTCTAAGGGGTGAAGATGGAATCCCGTCGTTTTACCATCGATGTTGGATAATGGTTTCCTTTGATGGAGATTTGGGCCATCTAAACATAATTAGGCAAGCGTGAACAATGATCTTCATGAAGTGCAGAGTACTAATTAAAACAGTTCAGCATAACAGCATTTCAAACATGACAATAAAAATAACAAGAGGGTCCAAAGGAATTGCACAGCTAGTAGATCCATGGATAAATGGCATCATGAAGCATACAAAAAAATGTAATTTTAGAAAAATAAATGTGCATTACATTTATTACTGAGAGTTATTTCTGTTTTCCTTCTTTAATGGAACGTGTAATATAAAAGGTAATATTCACTCATCTGTTTGAAGCCAATAAATGATTGTAAAATTCATCCAGTGATAGGAGTTTATACTTTTGGGTAAATGTGTTGCAATATATGCCACAATTCTTGACCATTTCCAAGGTCTTTGAAAAACAGCATGTTTAAGTACAGCACTGGGTTTTATTCATTGCATTGACCCATAGTTTTATCCTACCTAACATCCTTTTTTTGTAAGTTGGGCACTACTCACAAGTATTATATATAATAAGTTTATTATTCAGAATTAATATTTACTGTATAAAATTATAGAATGTTCTGAAGATTAGAATAACTACAATAGGGATTCCAGTTATGTGAATAAGCACGTGATTCAACCTAGTCTCTTGTGAGGCATATTCATTCTTAAATGAATGCAAGACTGAAGAGAAATTGCTCTTTTTCCCTTAAGATGGGACTTTGTATCTCTTTTTTTAAATCCCTGCAGCTCTGTGAGCATTTGATTACACTCTGAGATGGAAGAAATCTTTGCATCTTTATAAAATATTCATAGGAGTGGATGGCTGAGGCAAGCTAAGGCTCTGTAGATGGTTGCTTTGTACATCTTTGGAAGTCCATGTGGCTAAAAATACAATTTGGTGCCAAAGTATTTAATGAAGGAACCATTTCTTTAGACTTTAATAAATGGTGTGCATCTAGTAAATGAGCTGATCAAGTGATTTACTGTTATGAGATGACTTTTGTTACTGCATCTTTCATCCATTTTACACTGACAAAAGATTGATTTAAGATATGACAGTGTTTCAATTATAGCTGGATCCTTTATTACTCATTTGGCATGCTGGTTCTTGTGGTTCATTGTGGGACCTTTATTATATCTTTAGATTTGGTATCAGTTTACTTCTTTTTCCACTATGACAACAATGTTTCAATAACATGAGTTTTGTCCCCCGAGCCGCCTAACATGCTCACTCACCTTTTTATTAACTCCTGTAATATCAACTGACATAATGAGCAGAAATGTACAATTTACAGCTTACATATCTGAAAAAAGCATATTACATCTAATAAAATGTAATAAGGGAAGTGAACTGAATTTAAAAAATAAAAATAAAAACATTTTTGGGGTACAGTGTTTTTTGTTTGTCTTTTTTTTGGTTTTGTTTTGTTTTTAGCTTATACTGGTACTGATTTACCATTACTGTACCAAGAAAATACAGAAAATGGTGTTAAACTTGATATTATTAACATTACTTTTATAAGATGTTAAACTTTCAGACAGCTAAATGAGGATTTACAGGGAGTCTGCCAGAGTCCCCCCTTCAGATCAAAAATCTGATAGATCATGCATTGCTTTTTATTTTCTATGTTATGTTAACCATCTTATGTAAATCCAGAGACATCAGTCTATTTAATAAACAAAGGAGAAATAGGCCCATGTACCCTAAATTTAAAAAGCAACAAAGGTTATTGATAAATAGTTAAGATTCATAAACAAGTTTTATTTACTCAGTATTGAACAAATGTTTAAAATAAATGACAAATATTGCTCATGTTACTTGAAATACATTCTGCAGTAAAGTTCAGAAGCTGAAATTGTGAATACACCCATACTTGGCCTTTCTAAAGTGCCAGAAGGTGTCACTGTTCATGCAATGCTTCCACAACTGAAAATACTGCCCTGATTTGTAAAGGCTGTGTGCATCACAGTACAAATATGTACGATTTAGACATTCATTTCAGTTAATGAATCAGTTAGTTCAATAAAGTAAGTATAATAATACTGTTCAAATCAAAATCCTATCCATTGCTTGTAAATGTATATTACTTTGCACTACTCACATGGAATTTGTTCTAATTTGACTATTAAGCAAATAGCTAATGTCAGGGAAAACAAAAAGGAAGCTGAGGAATATGTAAACAAAGCAGAATTCTGTAAAATGTGCACACACAGAGACACACATCTTGAGGAGGAACTTGTCAAAGGAGTAATACCCCTTGCTTGGTATCTTCAAAACTGACTGGATGACAAACATGTCTGTCAGCGCTGTGCCAATATAGTTTAGGGCCTCTCGTGATGGGGCACATACCCAATGACAGAAGCAGGTCATTTCCGCTCCCTGGCATCATAAATCCACCGTCTGGCCCCTGTCCGGCTGCTGATGCTGCAGAACACCACACACAGTGGACCTGTCGGAGCACCATGAGCTACTGCGCTGTCCCCATGGCACACCAAATTCCAAACACAAACACACACATACACAGCAAGCCATCGCTCTCGTCTGTGGGAGTAGCTGAGCATCCACACTGTCTCATCTCCTACTACTGCATGGCATCTCAGGTGAGAGAAAAAGAAAGTCATATTTGAGTGTTTTTTTTTTCAAATTTATTTTTATTTTTTGCTATAGCTTATGGAGATTTTTTACCCTTTCTTGTCAAAAAAAAGAAAGCAAAGCTGCTGTGTTGTGGATCACATGTCCTTTGTGCAGAGCCTGACAGCTCATATTGCTGTCTGCAGTAAAGACTGCTCTTAATATACAGAAACATTGTAGGAATACAGTGCGAGTGTGTCAGCTCGGGGATGAGGGATACTGCATGTAATATATTCATGTTTGCTTAAATCAGGCTCAAGGTTAAAACAACACCTATTTCTCTTGGCGTCACATCTCTTTGGCAGAACACAGAGTTTAGATGTGCCAAACATGACACTTCCACTCACTAATACGAGAGAAATAAAGGATGAATGATAAATAAGTCTGCCTTTTTGCAACCTTCGGCTATACCCCACCCTCGCGTTCTTCTTCTCTCCAAGACAGAGATGAAAATAGGTCATTGAGCTTCACCACCTTTTATCTTAACATGCAATGACAGTCTTTAAATTTAAAGCAGGAAGCAGGAAAAAATGTGAGAAACTTTTCCATTTAGTATAAAGAGGTGGTAATATTTTCCTACTTAAGGCTAGCCAGGGATCAAAATATATGCTTTAGGGAAGCCATGACCGCTTTCAGGAAGCCATGACCGGGGTTGAGCGGAATGCTAAATGCCATACATCCTCAAGGTTATCTCTGAAGACAGAGCCCTTTTGGATTTTGCTTCTGCTTTATTTTCTTGAATGCATGCATCAAGTCAGCTGAACAGAAAAGATGAAGGTGACTCCTTGAAGGAGTCAAATGCTCTCTTTCATGCACCCTGCCTGGTCGGATGAACACCTTGTTTAGCCTGCAATGAGTGGTTGTAATTCAAACACTCCACACCAGCCAGTTTAGTCTTTTGTGCAGTACAGAGTGCAATCTGCAGACTGGGATTACTGAGGTACAGTAAGCCAGAGGCTAATACAAAGCACTTAAATGTGAAAAGTGTCATTTCCATCCCCAAGTCCCTGAATATTGAAATTAGGTCATCAGTGAAGCAGAGGCCAATTTTCACCCTCATATATCATGGCTGCCCCTGCACCCAAGGTCTCATTACACCATACATGGTCAATAAGCCATTAACATACAGGAGACAATGTGTAACGTTCACACAAAGACAATGTGACTACTGTACAGAAGAAGAAGTGAGTCAGTGTTTGGTTTACACAATAATTCAGTAGAAATAAATACTTTTCATAACCAATATAGTTACACCTAGTAAACATCACTTGCTATATTTGGACTTGTTTTGATGCGGGTGGTCTTTTTGGTAAGGAGAGGCAACAAGCTTTTGGTTGCAGAGTCCTTTTATTTCCAACATCAGTTTTCTAGTGTGATAATCATTTGTTGGAAGCTGTGCTGCATAAACAAACAACGCCCAAGGCTACCACTGGCTGGTTAAACAACCACAGGCAGTTTTCTCTTTTCTCCACTATAGCACATTGTAAATTCCTTGTTGGGCCACAACACATTCTGTTATGTTTATTTAACAAATAGCCTGCATGCACTGACAATTTGACTTTCCAATATTTGCACCTTGCATCTAAGCCAAGTTTTATTTATATTTAATGTTCTGATTTTAATTAATAAAAAGATGTTAACATAAAAAAAAATATCCCTACCACAATAATTAGAATGGGGTGAGTGATATGAAGTTTGTTTTGTTTATTTATCAGTATTCCTTCATACACCCTTTCCATTACCGTGCAATAAACTGAAGGCATCAACATTCTTCTAACAGACCAAAGGCAGATTGAGGCTGCTGGCTGCTGCTGCTATAATGAATGTGGCAAATCATTGTCACAATCCATGTTTCTTCCTCCTTTAACGCGGTTACATGACTGTGCTGGGACATTTATGGACTGCCTGATCCAGTGCTGGCAGATTAAAGCAAAATAGAGCTCAACTGGGTTAACCTTCTCATGTGATGAGTCTCTCAGTATATTGTGCAGAAAAAAAAGACAAAACTCAGGAAAAGGAAAAAAAAACAACAACATTATATTAACAATAAAACATTGTTTTACTTTCTTGCTCCGATTCAATCTATTTCCCTCAACATTTTTTTTCAAAGAAACCTTCTTCCTGCTTGTGAAAATGGGGTTTGTATTGATGAGCTGGGCCCAATATTGATTTCCCATCATTCCTGGTGTGGACATTTTCTGGTCTATTATACTACAGTCGCAGCATATTCCCCTAGCAGCTGTAAAGTGGATATATGGACAACCTGACCTTGGCAATATGGAGATAATGAAATATCCTTAATGACCCTTCCTGAAAGATTTTACAGGCTGGACTATAGACTGCCAACCCATGTACAATAATAGTTAGCAGAAGAGGATTTTAGAGGCCCAACTAAATGTAGAGCTCTCTACACATATTGGGAAGACTGTTAACTTGTCTATTTAACTCGGTTAATGTAACCATTAAGGGCACACAGTTATATCAGAGTGGTTTAGATGAATCTGTGGTTTATACTAAAGCATTGCTCGTTGCATTTTAAAGGAGGAGGGCATTTTCCTGCACAGTATTGATGTGTGTATGGATGTAATGTGATCTGACAATAACAGCAAGAGCATCCACTGAGAATTGAAAATTGATAAATGGGAATTTAAAATAAGTGTTGTATATAATTAATTTAGTTTTTAAAAAAACAAGATAATAAATTATATGTTCATTTAGGTGTTGGTTTCACAAGAAATAGTTTTAAATATGGTGTATAAATTTTAAATAAAAAAAAATGTGGTAAATTCTTCACAGAAAATGACCTAAAATGTCTTCTCACCTGCTCACAATTCCATTGTAACACATTGAAAGTATTTATTAGACTCATATTTTAAGTGTTGATATGTAGTTACTTCAAAATTAAGAGCAAGAATGGGTTAAGAAAAAGTCTTTTCATAATTTCCAAGAATAATTTAAAACTGCAGCAAAGAAAGGTGGAAGAAACGAAAGCCTGATCTCTAAAAGCACCGTAGATATTTAGGTGTCAGAGTTGGTTTGGCATCAGCAGGTAAAAAAGGGAGATCATTATTCACATGTCATGCTGACAGTTGTTTCAGAGATTCGTGCCGATAGCAGCTGATAATCATCCCCAGAGCGAAGCAACAATGAACTTGCCCTACCACTCCACTGTCTTCAGAACACTTCAAACATGCTGCACTTCAAACACAAAAGCAGCCATCTCCTTTGATGTCATTGTCAAAAAATGAGTTTTGTTCCGTCGCATTTAAACTCCACCCCCCCTCTGCCGAATCCTAGACGGAGAGGTGCAAGAAACAGATTTTGAACATGAAAAGAGCAGCTGTGTTGTCTGATACAGCCCTCTATCCTCAGGCTGCCACACTTTTGCTTTGCCTCTACTGAATAGGAAATAGTCAGAGCTCTGTCACATCTCTGCGGTTTCAGACAGCTTCTCTTGTGTTAATGTGATGTTTACTGACGATGTTGCACAGAATGTGTACATTTTGTTAATATGCTCTCTTTTTTGAGAAATGGCTTCAAATATACCTAAACAGCTGCAAAAACAGCACCAGTCCAGCCATAGGTTTTGCACGGGTCTTTTACTAAATGGGACCGTGTTGCAAAGGCAGCTGGCAGAGCGTGTCTGCTCATGATGAAAACTCAGTACAGACACAACTGCTTCATAATGACTATAATCACAGCAGATAAGCAACTAGTGCATGGGGAGATCAGGTGGAGATCAGAGGGGTGAAAGAAATACAAGAAGAGAAAAAGTAATTGAATCTTTTGGAGGCACATTCAGATGAAAGCTACTGCTGTGTGGGAGATGCTTTTCAGTGAATGACATTTAGATTACAGAGGTGCCCTGTTCACCATCACGGTCAATACCTCCTTCTTCACAACAGCACTCTAAGTCTTGGCAATGCTGCTCCAGGAGAAAAGAATGTATTTTAGCTGTGATGTGGGTTTTAAGGATTGTTGAACCATCTTTTATTGATATTTAGGATTTAAAGGAGAAACAGAAACAGTGTATTAAAATGAGAGGTTTTTATCTTTTCCATTGTACGTTCTGTTTAGATTTCAATACATGATCATGGTCATTATCGCCATTATCATGGTGCATCGCCACCAGAGCACTGACATTTAGTTATGATATTCAGCTCTTGCCATGTGTGGTCAGTTTAAATATTCATTGAACCTCCCTTATCAAAATGTAACCCAGAGGAACTTTCTGCCCAGCCCTCCATCTGCTTTTTTCCTTCCTATCTCCACTATTGACATAGACCAGCATATCCCTAATATTAGAGGGATCACATATTGCCCCGGTGACACACTTCAAATGTATCTCAGATTAATGATATATCACGGTAAGGGATCTACAAAAACCATTAGTAAGCCTGACACTTTAACGACAGATTTTAAAAAATTTCCAAGTAATCTTTTTGATTTATGAAAGTGTGTCTAGGTTCATCGGGAGTGATTCTAGATTTATCACATCCTGGTTAGAATTATTAATGATTTTCAATTTGTAAATCTGATGCTGCCATGTTCGGAGCAGCTCCACAGAATCAGCAAAAGCTGATATCAGAGTCCAAGGTTTGCTCCTGAAGCATGATTACTTTATCAAAATATTGCTACCTGTGACTTACATTTCACTTATTTTCTACTCTTGCAGTGCCTTTCCCATCACCTTCATTTCTCTCTTCTCACGTACCAGTGCCACACACATTTTTCAAAACCAGCTTCTAAACACCGGAGCCAGCCACAGCTTATGTCATTGCTTGGCTAATCTTCTGGAGTTAGACATTGCACTATTAGTTCCGAGTTCCTGACACATGCACTTTTAAGGGCCTACTGTGTCAACTTGTCAGATGAGATGTAGTGCACAGACGGCTGTACATTGCAATCTTTCTCACCGTTGATGAGAGGTACAGCTAAGATCATCATCACTTTCCAAAGATATCCAGCTATGTGTAAAAGTAGACGTTGGCTTTGATGCCACATCAGTGCAACGTCTTTACTTTTACCTACCTTGCATGCTCACTATGACTTGAATACATTCAAGATGAGGTGTCCTTTTTGTGGCATATGCCCACTATGACATGAATAAGAATGTCACTTTGCAAGCAAGCATTATGAGCACATAGAAAGATGTATGGGTGTGACACCTTTTGGCTAAATGTGCTTTCCCACTAAAACAAAGAACAAATTGGTTGACGTGAACGTAAAAATAAAAGGACTTCACAACTTTCCTTGTTTTCTTATGAGAATGTTTTGATAACTGACAGGATGGCAGTTTAGCCAACATTTTTACACTATTGATGATACAGTTCTTAAGCCGATACAGTGCTGCATTCCTTTTCTGAAGAAATCGGTGGATGTTTGATGCTAACTTTTCTTTGTCTCTGTCCTGCTTTTCTTAAAAAAGAACACAATAAAAGGCAGTCTCTCACTGCATCTATGATTTATCAATGACAGTGTCATAAGAATGTGTTAGTAAATTCTCTTTCACACTGGACTAGAAAAGTTTCAAGTATCCATCCAACATTGAGCGATCACAGGGATTTATCAGCTCCAAGTCCGGTTAATAGCGACATCAACATGAAACCTGGGACAACACATTAATTTTTGCTCATTTACATGCTTCCCTTCTGCAAAATAATTTGAATAATAAAGTCAGGATCTTTCTGTTTAAACCTCAGCTCTTTGTGTGAGCAGAGAACTGCTTTTGATTTAATATAAGCAGATTCATTGAATCTCAAATACATACACTCTTGTTAAATTTGGTATAAAAGGGTATATCACATTATATTATATTATATTAATATATCCTATTCAAAAGCTGTTATTTCTGCTGAATAACACATGTATTACACTCCCATTGATTGATCCTTGAAGCCATGATATAAATAAAGATGTACAGCAAAATATCAAAATATTTTTTGAGATGTAGATAAGACAATAAGACTAATTGTGTGGTCTCATACACCCACCTTTTTTCCACATAGTGGATTTTAATGAGGTTAAGTGACCCGTTATAGTTCCATTGCTCTGACTTAGGAATTAGTTTAGCATATAGTCTAGGTGGTGGAGTGTGTGTGTGTGTGTGTGTGTGTGTGTGTGTGTGTGTGTGTGTGTGTGTGTGTGTGTGTATTTGTGTGTGTGTATTTGTGTGTGTGTGTGTGTGTTTGTGTGAGTGAGAGGAGGGGTTAGGGGTTTGCAAATGATGCCAACTGATGTAATAACATTCCCCACAGAACAGAGGTACTGTATATCAATGTGTAGCGATTAGCAAGTCTCATACAAACAATATCATGACGTGGGATATTTCCTTACAAATAAATATTACATAGACCACCTAAGCAACACCTGCCATACACAATATAATGACCAATAATAGTTTGCTCTGCTGTTATTGATCTTCCTATAGCAGGAAAGTGACAATAAAGCTCAGGAATCAGCAGTCGTTTTTACATCCTTTATTTTATCAACGTGGGCCAAATAGAAGTTTAGCTTGTAGAACATCCACATTTCAGTGTTCATATATTAGACTATATTGAATTTGTACAAAATCCAAATCATTGACAGTATTTTTGAGACACCCCCAAAACTTCATGAACCGTGTTTCTATGGGAACTAATATTTCATCAACAGGAGGAATGGCTCCCCCCAGTCCCCCTGTGGTTTGCACTCAGCTATTAACTATGGAAGCACAACTTGATGATTGCTGCTGGACTGTCTGAAACATCTTTAAGTGTTATAATAGTTAATTGTCCAGCTTCCCTGTATGTAGGTGGATTCTGTTGGCTTTGAAACTTTGCATTTTCAACTGAAAAAGACCTCCATCCTCTACAGTAAGTCCTGCAGGAAAGATCATTTTCCATAATGTAACACATTTCTGCATGTACATTACCAAGGTGCAAAACTATAAAGAACTTAAGTTAATAACAAAAGATCAGGCCTGAATCCTATTTTTGTTTGTTTGTTTTAGCTTGAAATGTATTTATAATCCAAAAGGTATCATATATGAATGGTTCATTATATCACACACTGTGATGCATTTTTAAAGGACAAGAAAAGTAAAGAAAGACTTTTAATAATGAAATATCCATCCATTTATTTTCTGCAGCTTATTCCCTTAACTGGGTTGTGGGGGGACTAGAGCCAGATATTGAATCATTTTAAGTTTGATTTTTTTCAGTGTACATGGATTTTTATCAAATGCGTTTTTGACAATTAACAGTTTTTAAATAACAATTACATAGTGAATGAATTGTATGACAAAATTATTTAATGTTTAAAAGCAGACTTTACATACAATATTGGAATTATTGTTCCACAAAGTGAGCTGTAGTATGTTAACAGAAAGTCTGGTTCTATAGTATATGTTCATTAATTTTGTTTTGCAACAGTGAAATGTCATCCTTCACATTCAAGTAGGACATCTAATACTGCACACTGTTCATATTTATAATGCAATCTCATATCAATTTTAGGCTAGAACAAGCAGTCAATTAGTTTAGCTAACATGAAGAACATGGAAAGAAACATCCTTACAAGATCTGTCCAAAGAAAACAAAATTTGCTTACTGGTTTCCTATTTAAACCATTATTTCATATTTGCTCAGATTATAAATAAGAGTACTTAAGTATGATGCAAGCTATTTACTTATATTTCAGTTGTCATGCTAGGTTAAGCTTACCAGCTGTTTGCTTTGGTTTGACCATAAAAAATATAATTGTAAAACCTTATGTTAATGAATATGATGAGTAAAATGTTATAAAAAATGTGCCTACTGATTTATATCATTGCGTGTTATGTCTGGCGAGGAGTGGTATGGAGGATTGGACCCAATTGCAGGTAGACAGGATGCAGCAGAATGCAGCAAAAGCTATTTCAATCACAATCCCAAAACAAACAAACTCACTGCACCTGACCTGAACTAAAAAACCGAATGACTTCAATACAAACAGAACCAACAATGGAACAAGGTGGACCAAAAAATCCAAAGAAAACAGGTGAACTAACAAAAAGAAAGGAGAACTCCAAAATAAAGGCGGAAAGACAAGAAACACAACGCAAAAACACTCAGACCTCAACATAGCTCTACCCCCACATTACTACCCCCCCCCCCCAACCCTAAACAGCTCTCCCCCCCCCCCTCCTCCCCCCCCCCCCCCCCCCCCCCAAAAAAAAAAAAAAAAAAAAATCATGCTTTTGCATCATTAAAAAAAGGGAATATATGTCAAATTTATAGGGATTGGAACTTTTTTTATTTGAATTGAAAAGTATGAAAAACTGAAAGTAAATTAATAAATAAACGGCTCCAATTAGGACAAATGGATTTTCTGTTTAATGAGTTACTTTTCTTCTTGTTTCTTTCTGTTGTTTGCCAGTTGGTGAGTCAGTGTGATACAGTGTTTATTGCTTTTTGGTTAAGAGCCCAGGGGAATTTGGGTATTGCAGTGGAAGTAATTAACAGGGATGGAGGGGTGGCAGCAAAAAAAGAAAAAAAAATCATGTCAAATGACAGCTGACTCTACACTATCATAAATTATTTTCCACTCTCTATGCTGAAAATTATTTTAGACCTTCAAATGTTATTCTAGAGCAAAGCATTGAGACATTTTGTTCATCCAACATTAGTCTATATACAACAACCTCTTTGCAATTTAACCAGTGCTTTGACACAGTGATTCCCCAACACTCATATCATCCCCATTATGCAAGCCTGACTAGGGGCAAAAGGCTGTTATAGGGATGATCCTGCCATGCTGAAAGGAATTTATATCTGCTCATTATTATCCTGGTAAAATGAAAAGATAGAGCCTAACGCATAATTCACACCTAAATCAGTGCCTTTCTGTTGCAAGTTATGACTCTTATACCATCATTTTGCATCTACACCCTTTATTAGATTCGACTTAGTGAGCACCAAAGTTACATTTAATTTGAACTGGGATGTGTTGCAGAAGCCAGATGCTCCAAGAAGAAACACAGACATGTTGTTTCTCCTGGGAGTTTAAAAGATGGAAAAATGAAGCTTATTCTCACTATAAAGAAAGACCTGTTCTGCAATTTGTCTTTAAGCCAAAACATGAAATTATATTTTGGATGGTGCACAATTCTGTAGAGTTAGTCACCTCTATAGGATGCCAGTTTTTTTTTTCTTTTAGAAATTTACATGAAAGAGGCCAACAAACACCACATCAAATAACTATTTTTATGCTGCACAGAGGCAAACCAGAGCTGTGTAAACATTGTTAGTGGTATCAGGGTGTTATGGTTGCATTGCTCTCTTCCTGCTGACTTTGACAAAGGGAACAGCAAGCTAACAGACTTGACAACAAGTGCCTGTGACAACCATACAAATTAGGGATGACTTATGATGAAGTATTGTGGTCTGAGAGGCACAACAGAAAGTACCAGGACTTAATTTGTGTCAGACTAGCAAGGATGGTAATGAATTCCTGTGGTTGGGTTGGACTCAGTGCCAAGGTTTTGAAATTCATGTGGTGAAGATTTTGTATGTAGATTTAAAACACACAGTGCATTTATTCATTGTTAAACTACTTCTTAAATGCATTTCTCTTGCTCCTTCATGTGAATCATTTCTTCGATTTTATGTCTTTGCCAATTTTGTTAATAACTTACTATTTTTGGTCATAGCTCTGACCACAATTTTCCAGTCTATTTTATACGATAAGGTTCTCAGGCAATGGAGGCTGATCATTTTATCTATATAGTAAATGACCTTTTATTGAGAATGTCAATAAAAGGATCTGGTTACCTACATTGAGGGAGAGGGAGGAACTTAATTGCTCCCAGTGAGTGCTGTCTGAGGACTTGATTAGACCTTGAACCACTTCTCATGTTTTTCATTTGTGTGGTGACGACCTTCCCCCTGACTGAAATCAGCCCAGCTCATTTCATGTCCACTGCTCTCTGGAGATTCATGCCCCAGTGACTCCAGCCGACTGCTGACTTCATTCTGGTAACGCTAAAGAAAATCTGTTAACTCTTTAAAAAGCAGAGAGCTCATTATATTCATTCTGAATAATGTCTTTTATTAATCTGAATCATGACCAGCAGATAGTTCTGTATAATACTGATACAATCAAAATGCTTACTTGAGGGTTTCAGTAAGTCCATAATTTGGAAGAAGATTTCATATAAATTATAGTTTTTCATAGTATTCATGCATAATCAGATATATAGTTTCCCAAACTATTTGTATTGTGGCTTTTGTATTATTTAGTATATTACTTGCAAATGTGGTGAGAATCTGATTTGACACAAAAAGCTGGTTTTTAAACCAAAAATCAAAAGCGAAAAGGTAAAAATCACAATTATTGTGCTCAACTGACCCACCTGCCATTAACAAGATGAATTATCTGGGTCCTTGCTCATGACAACAACTACAGAGGGAAAATAATCCTGGTGCCTTGCAGACCTGGGCTCCCAGACACCACCAGGAAGCAGACAGGGGCCGCTTGGACCCAGGAGACCCAGACAGGGAAAGGGAGAAAGAAATAAACAAGATAAACACATTTACCAAAGCTGTGATTGTGCGGAAGAGTGATAGTGGTTTACTTCTTGTGCAATGAAATAAATTATGCATCACAGCAGTGAATAGTAACCACATTGGTATCCCAAGAACACTGTACTCTGAGGTGGTTCTGAAAGCACAATTAAGCTTGTGTTATAGAAAAGTGTAAAGTCCAACATAAATGTAGAGAGTAGTGTTGTTAGGATTGTAACCCCAAACTATATGTTTACTGATCTTCAGTTTCTCCTGCATGATCTCAGGCAAACAATGCCAATTACAGAAAGGGCATATTGCTACAGAATATAGATAGGTTAGCCATAAAGGTGTGTGCCACTATTTCAGGTTTTTTAACCCATGTCCATGGTAAAAAAAAAAGGTATAAAATTTATTTATTAAATTTATATAGATATGTATATATCAGAGATAGTGTCAGCACAAGCATTTTCTGTGTAACAGACAAGAAAAAGAAAAAAAGACACAAAACGTTGCGGTTTTATCACTCAAGTATCACAAATATACTGATTTTCTTTACATTAACAAATACACAAATAGATCAACTGCTGCTAAATACAAGTTATGCTGTATTTGAAAATGCAGGACCTTTTTAGAGTCCGTGTTGCATGAATGCAGAGAACAGCCTTCAATGTATAACCATGAATCACAAATATTTTATGAAACCCTCCCAACATAAATGCTTACCATGAATGCACCGAGCAGTCCAATTCCCTCACATCAGAGTGTGCCTGTCAAATTTCACTACTATGTTTGTAACACTGGCTGTTGTCTTAAAAAACAAAGGAATGAAGCCATAGATAAATTTACTAAATAATTCCTTTCACAAATAGATCAATAAGGTTATGTAAATTTCCTTGAAGTTGACAATATATTCATCAACACATTTAAAAGTTCTCCACGAGTACTGTACACTGGCAACTGAAATAAATCATTCAGAATTAAAGGGTTCTCCTTTAGGTTTACATGAAAATAAGCATTCTGACTTAAGGTTTACATGAAACATGTTTATTCTTTTTTTCTTAATTTAGCTTTATATCTGCTGGTTGGGAAGGGTTCTGATTGGACAGAGAGTGGACGTGACCTAGTTACACATACTTGAATATTAAATAAACTACACTACCTGCTTCTTGTCTTTTGGGCTACGACATGGAAAACCTTATAATAAAAATGTTTTTGCCTAATATTTGATTAATTTTTTAAGTACAAACTTGACACAAGTGGTGTTAGTAAGCCTTTTTTAGCGGGCTGGAGAATCCCTGAAATAATCTATATATCATAAAACTATTTATTTAATCATTGGCTTTATAACAACGCCCACATTGAATCTTGTCATGCAGAGCATGTTATATCCAAGCTGTCTTTGAATGCAGCACTGCTGGGACTCTGAACCTGCTCCTCCTGAGTTTAAGTCTAACACTGCAAATCCCGGCAGCTAGATCAGTCCTAACTGTACCACCATTACCGTATCAGATCTGAAAACAGATGGTTTGTTCACCGGCTGGTTTAATGTTATTAAAAACATAGTTGCACCTGCTGTCCTTCATGGAGGGAGCCAAGATGGAGATATCTACCGATGGTAGAATTAAAATACTATTTAATGATACAGTAGGGCAGATGAGTGACAACAGAGTGACAGACTGATAGCGCTAAAAAAAAGTCATTACTTTATTTCCATCACTTCATGTCTGACATGTGAGAATGTGGAGAAATTTCCCTTAAAACCTAAAAAAAAAAAAAAAGAAAAAAAAAAAGATTTCTATCCGAGTTTGAAAAGGACAACAGTAAAAACTGTAAACTGTGCTGTACAAAGCATTAACCATACAGCTGTCAGTGGTTTTGCAGCAGTCATGGTGTCTTTGTTTACAGACATGTTTAACTTCTATATTATACTGAAGATATAAAGAAGATACAATGTTTTGCCACTTATTCCTTTTTGTCACTTTGGTGAACAGCCTATCCTAATTAAGCTTTAATAAATCTGACATTTTGTAAAATTATCTTGTCAAATTACAGTGAAAAATGATCAGAACCTTATTGAAACTATCTGAAGTGCAGTGATTGGTCTGATTAATACGCTTAGGGCTTCTGGTGGTGAAGTAATTCCAAGTGGACTCTTGAATATAATTTTTTTTTAGGAATTTTATTTTCTTATGTACCTTTGCTAGTGTGATTTTCTTCCACAACAACAACAAAAAAAAAAGAAACAAAAAATGATCATTTGTAAATAGTTATTTGGAGAATCTAAACTGACCCAAAGTGTTAAAAATATCAAACTGTTCATAAATCGATAGATCTGCATTTTATCTGATGGAATGATGTTTGGTTTGCTGCATTTCTGATTATAAAAAGTAGTTAAATGGTTAAATGGTCACATAACTTCCCCACTACTAGACAGCAACAACATTGTCTTTATAATCACCACAGGGTTAAGCCCACCCTAACCTTCAGTGCTAGAGATGCCCCTGCTTGATACAATCAGTACTTTACTTTATTCGGCAGTTGAGGAGAAGAAATATAGAGTCTCAGAAACAAGAGGTAGAAGACTGCCGATGTGCTTCATCGCAATGGAACAAGGTAACGAGTAGGCTATGTGCATGTGTATGTGTGTGATATGAACATGTACACAATAGAGGAATGTATCTGCTTGCATTTAAAATGAAAATAAACCAGCAAATTACTTAAGAGTTCAATCTAATTTTAAATTGTCATTTTCTTCAGAATTAGGAGTGTTTACATGGTCATTGTAATTTCTTTAAAGCTGAATTAACCTTTATTATGAGTTAGGAAGTAGGCCAATGTGGTGGGCAATGATTCCTGTCATGTTTTCTACATCACTCAAAGTCATGAGTCAAGCCATATGATACAAAGACCCTGTCTACCATCCATCTCACAAAAAATATGCATAAATCTTCAATAGCAGCTGGTTTATCAAGATTTGATGGCCAGAGGTTGTGGAATGACTAATGGCAGATAAAAAAAAATCCTGCCAAGCCAGTGGGCAGCTCCTTGAGCTCTGCGCCAGTATGGTCACTGGTCCCCCTCTTAATGACTTCCTCAGGGTTCAGGGCCGCTTTGTTGCTGCTCAGGGTCTTACACACACACACACACACACACATATATATATATATATATATATATATATATAATTGTTAAAACAGGGTAATGGTTTAAAGGAGGTAAGAACTACAATGAATGTCTTCATTTTTACTTATTATTTTACTAAATTTGTAAGTAAAACAAAACAAATTGTGTATTCCTTTGTTAAAGTTGCAAAGCATTGGACAGTTTGTTGCATCTTGTGAGGAATTAACAATTATCTCTGTGTGAGGGAAAACTGTACAATGTCTGCCAGCTAAAGTTCTGGTTGCTAGACAAATATGTCCTCAATATAACCGCCTCACATCTGTATTTGTTCTGCTCTGAATCATAGGTGGCCCAAAGCTGTCTTGATAAATAGCTACTCCAGGCAAGTATGCTGTATGCTCTCTGACACTATAGGTCACATAACCTTGTTGTCAGGACTAAGACTAATGCAATGTGAAGTGTCAAGTTATTATACTGAAACTAGACTGTGGAGCAGAACCTAAGCCACTATGGTGATAGCAAGTAGGTGAAACAAGGCAAGGTGAATGTAAAAAGGTCATAAAAGGAGGAGATACTGAGCAAATGAGAGAGTAAGGGAAAATATTCAACACTAAGTGGGTCTTGTTGGAGGTGAAAAGGGGCACTGAGGATCTCGCTAGTCAACGTAAATCATAATTGGCTGCTCCAAGTTGGAGCAAAGCTGAACACAATGCTGACTTGCAAGACGCACATGATGCCAGGAAGGGGATGTGTTTGTTTATTTCAGGAGAACTAAATAATGCAGTAATAATCCTCTTCACCATGTCTCCAGAGCAAATGCCTCAGCACCTGTCAAGAATTTGCAGCATGTTGTCTATTGAGAGAGTTGCAAGAAGAAAACATGTTATTATTACAAAGCCAAGTAAACTACAGCAAGCATCTGCAGATGGCAAAAACAAGCCACAGCTGTTAATACAGTGTGAAACATAAGATATGAAATATAAATGTAGCAGCAAGGGACTGAGAACAAACTGCATCAGACCGAAAGTTAATGACTTCCCATTACACAATGTAGCCTATAGCCATGCTGCAATGGAAAATGGGGGAAATGCTGCAAAATTAGTTGCTGTTTCAAGGAACTACAGGAATCAGAGCAGCTGGGTGCAGATTTGTATTCTGAATCAATTTTAGAATTATGCACATATGAATTTCATCATAATGTTGTGTCCTCTCAATTATGATGATTTATACAACAAGGAGTTAAGAAATAATCACTTTAGGTTTAAATCTGCAATGCTTGTTTAGTCATAAAAAAGGTGTAAAATGCCATGTAAGAAAAGTCCAGAAGAGTGTGTGTGTGTGTGTGTGTGTGTGTGTCTCTGTGTGTGTGTGTGTGTGTGTGTGTGTGTGTGTGTGTGTGTGTGTGTGTGTATTCCAAGAAGCAAGTTCGAACCAGCACACCTCTTTGAAACCTAATAGGGCTGACAATTATACATTTTATTTTTAAACATGGGCTTTTTTATTACAGTTTTGGCAACACATTAAATGTGTAATTTACTTTGTATGTAAACTACAACTAAAAAAAACAACCCACAAATGGAAAATGATGACCCATACAAAGCATGATAATTTTAAAAAAACACACAACAAATTAAAAATTGTAACAAAAACAAAAAACTGTTTGAAAGAAATCACAATCAAAAATAACAGTAATTAAAAATATACACAAAACACAATTAGATTAACCCAGTTGAATAGATTGGCATACACATGAGAAATCGCTGATTGGAGGATGGAAAAAAGGTTTGGACAGAAATAGCTCCCACACACTTTGGAAACTGCTGAAACTATGTTGTATTTGTTCAACTGAAAATGGTTACTAGAAGATGTAAAGAATAAATGTTTTGTTATTGTTTTACGCCATTTTTTTTTTCTTGCTATTTTTTTTAAATAAACAACCATGTTGAGTTTTCCATTCTTACTTGCCTGAGTCATTGGAAAGACGAGTGTGGAAAGTTAGCACACATTGTTATTAGGGCGCGTTTGGTTCACTTTAGTCAGTACATGGTCCACTTCCACAGATAGTAGTTTGTTTAGTGTGTAAATTTATATCACAGCCTAGTTTGAACAAACAAAGCAACAAACTCTTGTCCACTTTTGGTGATTCAGTCTTATTTGCAATGAACCCTGGTCCTGTTTGCTTTTAATATGAAAGCAAATAAACCATCTTATGAAACAAGAGACAGGAAGTGACACAGAACACGATGGATAGCTCAATGCTATTTATAAACTAAGGTCTTGTTTAGTTTTAGGTTTAAACGCCAAAGTAAAGTTGGAAAAATCTAAAAAGACTCTAAAAGACCGTCATTAGTGTTGCTTTGTTATGTCCTAGAACTTTTGGTCCTGCCCAGATTTAAGACTGTTGCATACTCTGAGAGAAGAAGGAACATTTTCCTTGTTCTTGAAGAAGAAAATGATGTTTTGTTCTAGCAGATGTGGTTGAAGTCAGTGTGGCTGGAAGAACATATTTCTTATTGTAAGATTTATCAGGCATTAAAAGAGGGCGTGGTTCCCACAGAAAAAAGCATGAAGCAGACGGTTGTTGCATCCATATTTTTGCAGATACAGATTAAACAAATAGTTTTAGTGGAGCTGCAGCTGAGGTGGAGAGAAAGTATGAATATTTTTACGTTTGAAGACGTAGACCCAGCCGCACGCACAACCTGTTTCTTACCTCCATGTTATTATTTGTATTCACTGAGTGAGAAATTAGGTTTTTACAAACAGCATGAGACAGCCCCGATTCCTTAGCTACAAATGCTGTTTTTATTGATCTGCTTAGAAATTAACTGCAACTTGGCAAACATCTAGAAATGTTTAGAGACCTTTTTATTCCTTAACTTTTATTGGGACATGTAGCACATTAGGATTCTGGACATGTAGATTAGGGACAACTTCAAAGTGTACTGATGTCTAAGTTTCCATGATAGCTCCAGTCATGAGGAAAAGAAACACTGTTTTTCAGCATCCATAACAACAATGCTGTGTGATAAGGTTCCTCCAGGATGCCAGTCTCTCTGCGCTCCACATATCACATGTATATGGTTGTTGCTGTTGAATCTTTCTCAGCATGTTGCCTTCCTTTAATGTTTTGAAGAAAGAAAAAAAATAAAACATCAGAGACATTTGGTCACAAAGATGTTGTCGTTCCAGGAATACTTGTCACTTTCCACATTTTTAAAGCCTGGAAATAAATTTAGTTCGTTCTCTAGTATAGGCGTATATTCAATGACCCACTAGTGAGTGTGTGTGCTTTATCTCTGAAAATCATAAATATATTATTCCTTATTCTTGGATGTCAGGGTATACATCCTAAACAAGACAAAGTCATGAGACATCAAAAACAATCATAGTATTTGAACACAGGACATCTATGTGTTGTCGAAAGTTGTTTTGTTTCTTGCTGTTATCCAAGATTAATTTGACTATCAAAATATTTCTTATGACCTATCCAATAAAAGATGTATAGAAATGAACAAGAAGAAAATAGAAAAATCACATTTCCAAGTCCAAGAATTATCTTGTTATCATTTAGGGAATGTATTTTCTATATTACACACATTGCCAGAGCTAATGGCAAGTTGCAAATATATCTTGTTAAATATTGTCTGTTTTTTAGGTCGTCCTAACCCCTAGCAAACATATGCACCATTAGTGATAAATTAATAGTTAATAGTTTATTAGCTCCAGCTTTACAGACAAAGTTTAGAGTTTAAACATGCTTATCTTTATTTATCATCTGACTGGATGGCTACATGTCATGACTCATTACAGGTAATCAATATTTCTCAATGAAGTTAGTAAATATTTTAAAATTCAAATGGTAAATTTAATGTACTTGCAAATTCAAATCTTCACAAATGCGTGTTCATGTGGTGAGTGTAACAGTTGTTTCACTCATAGAATAAAGATAGAAATATGTGGGTAGTTGTAACTGGAGAGTGACTAAAGCACAGACACTGTATTTCATCCTCCGTGTATTTATAGAAATGACATTCACATTAAAATATCATGTCTTAAAGAGATAATGAAAATCAAAGAGGATACCAAGATTGAACTTTAATGAAGAAAAAAAAAGCTTTATTCCATAACAGTCTTTTACCACAGTGACTTTTACCTGCTTTGTAACTCACGCAGTTCAGACAAGGGTGCCAGATTTGGCTTACTTATGACATTTTTATAAAAATCAAATCAAGACATTAATAACATCAGCATGAAAACAGCCACTGTTTTAATTAAGTTATATAACACGATTATTGAATTTTCACTGAGCCGTGGAAGATGGGAAAAGAAAGATGGGTCTCCTGTTTTCTGTTCCTTTCTGTCCTTTATATCATGGTGTCAGTATATTTGGCAGTACTTGCTGGCTGACATGTGTCTTGTGAGAAGTAAGACAAACGTCTGTATGCTGTCAAGCTTTTGCATGCCCGTTTTTTCCTCAGCTCGCTGTGAGAAGCTGGCATCAGTTCAGAGGTGAGACTACATTCAAACGTAAAGCTATTTTTCAGAAAAATGGCTGGATGGCTTGAAATGAAATTGAAAATGAACTTCGAAAGATGTAAGGAGATTTGGGATCAAATGTTAATTAACTCCACTGTTTTAAGCTCAAAGGGCACTCAGAACTAATCTCTTAATAGTAGTCACTGCAACTGAAAAGATCATTGCAGGGAGTCTATGGTCCATTATACCTCTGCTCAGTAAATCACACCACTGTACATGCTCATGTCTCTTTCTTCCTCGGCATCTCCGAAAGCAAGCTCTAATGGAGTAAAAACCATTATCCATTGATAGCATTTAGCATGTTAACCAGTCAAATTCTGGAAAACTCTGGTTCGGACATCTGCCTTGTTGTTTTAAAGTAGCCTACCCATTTTTAGAATAAATGCTTATGGATTTAAAAGGTTATGAAAGTAACTTTTAGAGAAGACATAACATCAATAAATAAATATTCTTATAATTACTTGTGTGTTAAGTAAGGTTGTGTAAAGTACTTGAAGACATTTTGTGTCTTAGAGGGGTGAGATGAAAGAGCATTCTCAGTTTAAAGTCAGGCTAAGCTAAGCTAGCTGCTGCTACAAAATTAGCCTTAGATGCGTAGACGTAAGAGAGCATTTTCTGCCATATAAAATCACTGAATATATCACAGAATTATGGAATATTACACATTGTCCCTGTTTCAATGTGCTCTAAAAACAAAATGACCAAACAAAAAGATAAGACCCATCCAATCTCCCTGGTTCAATACACACAGGCCAGCCATAATCACACACCAACATGAAACTAAAGTAGAAGATCTGTCCTTTGTTCAGCATTAGGGAAGCTAAATCACTAAATAAATAGGCTAAATGATGTGGAGGAAAAGAATAAAACCATCACACATTAAAATGAAGATATGGTAAATATAATAAACTCACTTATAAAAGAAAAAAACGTGACACATTAATTGGTTTACATTATAATCTGTACAGTGCTCTGTGGACAGATGGATTTATTCCAACATGGTAAACCTTACAATAATTTAATATTTTATTACTAACAAATGCTCCGGGTATCAAGTTAAACTTTTCCGCTTAACTCATCTCAAGAATATAATGATGCAGTAAAGGGCTTATTAAACTCTAAAATATTCAACAGAAAAAGAGGTTTGATGGCAGATTTCAGCATGTACTACATCTGGTATTTCCAACACACAAAATGTGAACAAAGTTCCAGGATCATATCTAAAAAATATGAACTTGGGTAATTATGCCACACTGTTAAACAAGAGTTTAAAACATTGTAAATGGACTGACTTTCAGAACAGTTCTGTTCTTTAAAGTCCAGAAAATCACTTTATTTTATTATTTTTCTATTATGTCTTTCTTGATCATAGATCAGGCAGCAACATAATGAAAAATTCTACTTGATATATTCCTATCTCCACCAAATGTAAACCATCATAAAGCTTGCAAACAGTGTTTATGTTTAAGGCAGTTGTTTATATGTTCATATATGAGACAAGCATGAAAAACAGATGTATGCCTGTTTATGGATTTCTGTTTGAACATCACACCAATTTAATTTAGCAGTAGTGGGATGCAATTACAGCATTTTACAATTTAATATAAACAATCACTCCAGTGAAATATGGTATAACATGGGTCTATGAACAATGCACTATAAGCAATAAATCATTCCATGACAAAATTACATTTTATATTTAATCTAATATGAACTCTACCTTAATAATATAAATGATATCTTTCTCTAATTTAATTGGCACTAGCTTGGTGCTTATTGCTAATATAATTCTGAATTTCCATATTTAATGATGCATGCTTTTCATGGCAAATTTTACTTTGAAAACGGCGTCTCTAATGGACCTTAAAAAACCCGTAATAGGCATAATATGAGAAAATGTAACTTCTTTATTTAAAAGGTTTTCAGACTAATGTTACAGAGTGTAGTTCTTAAAGTATCGTACTATACAGAACAGGAATTCCTGAGAGGAGATGAAGGTGTTGATATGTGATCACTATTTTATCATAAAAAATATTTTTAACAAGAATGATTTTAAAGCAAACCCGTTCATATGGATGCACTGAATATAACAGTAAATATACATAAAGTCAGTCTCAAGGATACTTCTTTAAATTGTTAACAAATACATTGTTATGCAATATCATTACTTCTTAAATGGATTCTACATGCAATATAGTTGTTTTTAAGTAGCTGAGATATTTTTCTTCCAAGGGATCTTTGTGCATATAAAGATCTGTGTCATAGATGTGTAAAATCAGGATAAAGACATGATTTTTAGGGAAAGGTGTTCATTGAATTTCTGCACTGGTTGACTGAACAAATATGCTCTCCCGGGACACCGTCTGTGCATTGCGCTTGAATTAAACTTCTGCTGTTATGTCTCTGTTTCTTTTTTGCTGTCATAAGTTGAAATAAAACCACATGTGCATGTTAGAGCGAACATACATTAGAGCACTAAACTTACGGTTCATCATGAATGGTGATATTCTCCATTTGCAGCAAAGCACAAACATTGCGCTTCAGAGGTGTTTGCATTGTTGATAGCCCTAAAGGGTAGATGACTAAGGGATAGAAACACAGAACACAAGCTGAAGAGAATAAAGAACTCTGCTGAGAAAATGAGAATAAATGGATGTCAATTTCCA
Organism: Kiunga ballochi; assembly: GCA_037177335.1. Lineage (NCBI taxonomy): Eukaryota > Metazoa > Chordata > Actinopteri > Atheriniformes > Pseudomugilidae > Kiunga > Kiunga ballochi. The sequence continues at coordinate 18,511,096 of JBAMIG010000012.1, read as the reverse complement.
TGTGGAATTGGTAACCAATGATCCATTAAGGCAGCCTTTCCACAACAGACAGACAAAATAGGCTGAATTAGACGTGCCTGACATTTCAGTTAATTGCACTAACCATGTCAGCTCCCAGTTAAAGCAGCAAACACTATTCTCACCTATCAACCATATAAATGCATATTAAATACACTGAATGTGTGAAATTTTAGCCTGGCATTATACTTGATTTGAATTATTCTGACATTTACTTAACATAAAAGTTGGATTGAAATGACTGAATTAATGAAGAGACACACCAATTATTAAATTAATATGTGACTATTCCAGGCTGTTGCTGATAGAGACAAGTGTCACGTAGATGCTACTAACTCAAAAACTAAAGAGAAGACATAACCACACACTCTGTCATGAAAGCAAAAGGTTTATTCATGTTTGAAATTACACAACTACCACAAGGAAGACTTTTCTGTCCAGGGTGTAGTCTGGTTAGAAAGTAACACTAAACATCTTTAATACATTAGAATCACTGCCACAAATCATTTGCCATGACTTTTCAGCTTCAGAATCACATACAATAGAAAAAAGAGAAAAAGAAGTCTTGAACCCTGTTGAACAGAGCTGGAAATTTACAGTTCTGAATACTGAAACCTCTATGCATTACAGTTTTTATAGTCTTTTTTTTTTCTTTTTTTGAATGATTTAGTAACAAGATGAGCAACATTCAAAATGTTCTTCTTTTTCTTCAATATTTACAACAGTTTTACTGTTTGGTGTTTATTTATCAACAATATTCTTTGCACTCCAACCTCTTCATAAAAGCCACACACCAACAACATATCCAACTCTTGTCCCAATCTATTTTCCGTGGTTTTAATATTGTATCATTTTCATGTTTTTGTTCTTTTTTTTTCCATTATTTTTGTCATTTTAAGTTGCGGTGCAGCAACATCATTTTATTAAAAGATTAAAATATACATTAGATTACATAGAGAATGAGGAGTTTGCAGTGTTCCAAGATGTAATCAAAATAACTACAAATCATCAAATAATGGCCAAAGAAACTATGGTGGTGACACTGTTTAGAGGTAGTAAGTGAGCACTCTAAGCTACAGAAATGTTGAAAATGATTGCTTTCTATGAATGAGGTAATAAAGCTGTTTTATTGATTTGTGGGGTGTATAATTACTCTTAAGCTATATTATGTACAACTTTTCCTGTATAATAGGGCCATTTCTCAACTGATGATGGAATAATATACCATGTTTGAGGGGATTTTTTGATTCCATAAGCAGTAGAAACAAAGAAAAAATGTTTACATATGTACAACAAAACATAAAATTATAAAATATGGAGTAGTGTCATGTTAAAGTCAAGCAATCAATTATACGTCTTTGTGTTCCAGAGTTTGAATAGTCATTTCCTTTTACTAATGTATACAGCTGTAAGGCAAAAATAAATCTTGAAAGTAACTACAAAGCTGCCATTGAGCTGTCAGCAGCAGCATTGTGGAGTTGCTGGACAAGACTGCGAGCACATTAGAGTCAAAGAAACAGCTGTGTTAATTGTAAGAGCTGAAAGAGAACCCAATTATCAAAATGGAGAGTAGCAATCAAATCAAGAATTAAGCAAATGGGCATTTGAACTGTCATAAAATGTCATTCAGTATTTTGAGTAGAGTGGAGATAATTATCCTGAAAGTTTACTGAGTACCATCTGAGGGTTGTTTGTATTTGTACATGTCTATGTGTTGATCCCTACAACAAACAAATAAAATTATGGTCATTACACTTGATTTACAAGGACAGAAAGAAAACAATGAGTCGACAGGAAACACTTTGTGTTCATAATGGAGGATGTCATTTGCATCTGTGTGGCATGGTTGTTGGTAATTTAAAGATATAGGAAAGCCAATCGATTGGGAGATTTTCTTATTTCTTTTAGATCCTCTGCTGTTGGTTAGCAAGTTGAAAAGTCCATGCCCAGCATGAGGTGAAGATGCATTTATACTAAATCAATTCGAGGTATCAGAGTGCACACTTCCAGGTCCCTCTGTCGGAGATATTACAGAAGACGGAGTTGTTGCATCTTGCCATCCTCCATTAGCCTAAAAAACAAAAAGGAAAGGTTGAGATTACAACCACGAAGCAATATGAGCCGATAAAACTCTATAGACATTACAAAAATAGAAGAAAAAGAAGAAGGGAGTCTAGTAGCACTAATGTGTCAATTAGTATTGTGTTGCGGTAGATACAGTTATACTGTGATTAGCCTTTGCTTTACAGTAGCATCTGCAAAGAGATTTTTAGCAACAAATTTGCTTTGTGTCCGAACCAATGGCAGCAGTCCCTGAAATCCGTGTCTAAGCAGATTTCAGCAGCGACCGACAGCTTGTCGCTACATATTCTCCTGTCAGTCAAGAGGAGGGAGGGCTCGGCCAAGTGAGGTGAGGAGAGCTGAGTGAAAGTGACAAGGCAGGGCCTCTCCAGGAGAGCCAGTCTTAGCCAGCCTGACTATGCGTTGCTCCAGGCGTGACCTAGCCTTTACTGGATTCCTCTACGTCACCACCAACAAAGCTAAAGGTTAGCCTTTGCGAATATATCTACAAGGGGCTGGGTTGTTACTAAAAATGAAAATGGAGCTTTTCTAAAGCTGTTTCTAGCCATATTTCAAATGTTTATTTCTCTATTGTTTATTCTTTCTCAATGCGTAATGTTATTATTCTGCCGGTTTATGCATCAGTCCTACTAAAGTAAGGCTAAAACTGAGGTCTTTTGAGCCAGTAGGCACAGGTCTACACAGCAACATGGAAGTGAGAAACCTTGTGAGAAAGTGAAAAACACTTGATCCTGCTAGGAGCTGACATGTCTAAAGAGCTTACAGCAGTGAGGCTACAGAAAAGCCAAAATGACACCGAAAGCACAGTGCAGGAAACAACTGCCACCATTTGTTTACATAAAACACACTGATTTTTTTTCCACATAAGTCATTTTGTAGGTTTCAGTGAGATCTCTGTGTGATTCAACACGTTGATGCTTAAGCTTTATATCATATTAGACTGTGAATATGTGTGCATTTTACCCAACAGGCACACAGTAACAATATTGAGAGAAGGCTTCTGATATTGTGTAGAGAGAGCTGTCGAATACTATTTCTCTCTCATTCTCTCCCTCACTCTTCATCTTCCCTCATCAACGAAATTAATCTTTACTCTGATAGCTTCAGATTATGTGCTGCTTTACAAAGAGGCGCCATATCAAACCTCATCAGGGAAGATGGAATTCATGTCTGGAAGAGGCTGCAGGCGATCACATGTTCATATTTTATCATGGAGATAAGTCTGGAAAATTCTGTGAAGCATTTCAAAACAGCTAAGCTGTAACGAAGATGGTTCCTTTTAAATCTTGTTTATGGCTTGAGTAAAACAAAGTAAAAATGGTAATCTTATTTCTCATGTTAAATCAATATCAGGTAATGAAATAACAATGCATATAATAAACATAGCACTTGATTTTGGGGAGTAAACAATCTTATTTTAACTTGTTTTATCTGATAGACCTAAGATGTACAATGCAGAAAATCTAAACACTATCAAAAGACAACATGTGTAACTAGTAGATGTCTACTTACATTTAAGCCACGCGGACTATACATGGTGTTTCCCCCCAGAGCATCATTGTATCCTGCCGTCTGACTGATAACATGGCGCAGGGTATCCACCTGAATGGACAGACAAGGTAGAAAACTGGTCAACTGGTTGTCTTGCAGCTGTCCAAAACTAACTTCAAACATGCTTAGTGAACCAAAAGATGTCAACTAGTGTAAAATCAAAAAGGAATCTGAAATAGTAAATTTACAAACCAGTACTAAGACGACTAATTGTTTCCTTTAAAAAAAGGAAATTGTCACAAGCATGCTCATCTCTATAACATTATTCACAGTGGTTATAAACTGATGAACATAAAACAAAAGCATAACTGAAAGTACTTACAGCAGGACTATATTAAATGAGATATAAATTTCTACCTTTGTCATAAACAGGCATAGATTGTTGGTAGCAAGTGTGTGGAGTGTGTCGGTTGTGTAGCAGCATTAACTCACAAGATGGAAGACACTGACAACAAACAATAGCAAGATGAGACAGGAAGATAGCAATACAGAGTATAGTAAAAAAAAAAAAAAAAAAAGGGGGGAAAGAAAACGTAGTACCAAAAACCCAATACCAACCCAAGAGCTCAAGTCAAAGCCAAATGCATTCACAAAATGTTTGGAACCAGGAAGTTGCTTCGTGGCATGATAGCAGTGGGGTGGGATTATATTTTGGCTGCCAAAATATTCCATCCAAAGCGAAAAAGTCAGTAAACACTTCAGTCAGTCGGATGCTATTGGAGGCCTCAGTTGGTAATTTGAACTGCCCTCGCACGAGCAGCATGTTTTTCTTATTTTCTATTTTTGGTTTAATGTGCTTCAGACTGCACTGTGGATGGTTCAGTACACAGGCAAGACGAGGACAGCTCTCTGCACTGGTTGTCAGGAACTGTCCCTGATTGTTGATCCTACCTGTGACTGTACATTGGCTCCGACTTGTGCCCCTTGGTAAGAATCCCCATTCAGACTCTGCATGCTCAAGAACATGTCCCCAGAGTTTGGGAGGCTAAAAGAACCTGAAGAACCTGGAAAGGGAAGATGTAAGTAGCTGAATACATGAGAGGGCTATAAAGGAAAAGCAGACACACGCACCCACACGTAAGAAACACACACACACGTCTGCGAAAAACAGACCCAACTCAAGCAGACAAGCCCACAGAGGAAAGACTCCCACAGAGCAAGCAACTACAAGGCTGAAGGAAGGGAAGCGAGGAACCAAACGGAAGAGGATGATAAGCAGATCTTTTGATGAATGCCGTGAACACAAATGAGATGGGAATCACATGACACAAGGGGATCGGTTCTACATGTGGTTGGTCGCTTAAGCTTCCAATTTTCCCACATCACCTACTTCCAATCTAAAGTTTTCAGGGAGGTATAACATGGTACATGACAAGGACAATAAGAAGCTTATGAAAAGATCAGTACCAGTAAACATGTTGCTTAAAAGAGTGTTTTTGCTCTCTGCAGAATCCAGCTGAAACTCTTCATCTTTCATCTGGAATCCTGGGTGCAAGAAAAAGGGACCACTTCATAAGCTTACCACATCCCGACGCAGGTCAACCTAGTCCAATCTCAGCAATACATTTCTAATTAAAGTGGACTAAAAAAAAAACCTTTTAGGCTCCTATCTTTTCTTTTGTTTTATTTTTTCAATGTTAAATACATATGATGCTGTTTTGATGTTGCTCTAAGTAAAAAGGCTCCCAGCAAGAATGTTTAAGGATATTTTGTTTTTAAAATAATCTCTACCAGAGGGGGACTAAAAACCATTACATTACAAATGACAGGAAGTTGACAGAAAGTCAAGGGAAAACAAATCCCATGGCATGATTTTGAATTCTCTTCTTTTTTTTTATTATCTAAATAAAATACATGTGTTTTCGGTTCACGAGTCAGGAACGCTCTCTTTATGCATGAGTTTGCTTGGCATCAACTGTCTTATAGACAGGAGACACTGTGATCCCCAAGCTGGGAGCAGAGCCTGTCACTCTTGCCAGTGAGAATGGTGCATGAGAGAGTGAGGCAGGCAGGCAGCAGGGTTAAGGACTGAGATAGAGGGCAGTTCTCTATTCTTTTTTTTTTCTTTTGTCCATATAGTAGTGCCTACCGGAGTTAGGAGTGGTAGGGGAGTTGGCCTGGCTGTTCTGCACTGCAGCGGCTGCAGCGTGTGCTGCATTTACAGCAGTCTTGGCAGCATACAGGTTGGCTTCTTCCTGAAACTTGCCGATGTTTTTCTTGTACCGGATCCTTTTGTTGCCAAACCAGTTGGAAACCTGTGTGGGAGAGCAGAAGGAGGAGGAGCAGAGGAGTCAGACGTCAAGCAGCCACAGCACCGTGCACTGAGCAGTGTGATTGTTTCAAGATGTCATGTTTGGGTCCATCAAGTACCCAATTCCCAGGCCCTGCAGTAATGTCCGCCGGGTACACAAGCTAATTAAGCCATAATCAGAAGCCACTTGTGTCTTCTCATGGATGGGAGCATGACATGCTCTCAGATCTGTCTCCTGACAGAACTAAAACACAAGGGGCTCCTACTGTATTTCACAGACGTTAAAGTCAGTGTATTAAATTTCCCATATCAGGACTGGTTGTTAGGGTTACAAATTTTAACATTTCCCTCAGTGAAAAATACGAGCATTCACATTTTATCCCCTCTGATTCCGGATCAGTGGTGATTGACACCTCATGCAAATACAATTTCTTGAATGGTTAAGTGTCGTGAGTGAAAGTATGAATAGGATGTTTGTCTTATGTAATGTCATTTTGTAAAAAATACGGTAAATAAGCACAACAAATACATGTAGAAATATGTGTTCATACTTGACTATAATTATTCAAGCATGAAGAAAATGTAATAATAAAATAAAGTTACTCATATTTTATGGTGAATATATTTGGCATATAAGAAAACATGAAACATTATTGACACTGTGTGCATATATGCATGGCGATTTGCATCGTAACATTTCTTTGCACTATTCAGAAAAAAGTGTGAAGGGCTAAAGACCTGCAGCTATTTTAACACTTTATTGCAGATGGTGTTAGCTGATGTGTCATAAAAATTCAGATATTCTTTACATGGATTTAAGAAAAAAAAATACCTCTAACAGTAAAAAAAAACTGATGAGATCACATGAAATGTTGTGAAGTGAGTAGAACACGATGGAGAAATGCTCATTTTGTTTAAATCACAATGTCGGCCATCAAACTGAAAAGTTGCGTGAGGAGTGAACCTTATGTGTGAATGCTGGCTCTGTAATAACAGTGGAATAATAATGAGATGATGCTTGTTTTTAATGGTCCTATAAATTAGAGTGTCTTGTCGCTGTGCTGCAGCCCCCCTCTCAGACCCTGCAGCCCACGGCTGGACCAGCCAAAGAGCAGCTGCCCCTAATGACGCTTTATTTAATTTCCACCCATGTGCTTAAATTTTAATATCCCCAGCAGCCCGCCAATGCTGTGGTGTAAAAACTGACTGGATTTGCAGGACATCAGATCATTTCTATCGCGCACGTCTCTGTGCTCTAAATCTTTAATATCTAGGCAATTAAAATTAATGACCATTCAGGCGAGGCCCACTGTTGGCAGGGTTTCCTTGACATCAATTGTTTGATGGGTTTACCTAGAGGTTAAACTAACAAGCAAGGTTTAATTGGAAGCAATGAAAGCCCTGGCCATCATCCTTTTTACTTAACCTGCTTATGGTGGATTGTAGGGCCAAACATGGTGCAATAAGCTTGCTCATTTAGACAGCCCACAAAGTGCCCACAAACCTCTGAAAATCATTGAAAATGTTTTCTAATGCTCATCAGTCTGTTTAGCTTAACTAAACATTTATGCAAACAGTGTATTAAACAGATTTAAATTTATGAATATGAAGACATATGTAGATCATTAAGTGTTACTTTATAGAAGCAGACTGCAAATCAAGGAGTGAAATGTCATTATTTCATGGAGGTATCCACACACATTACGCAGTTTTTACTTTGTTCTTGTCCTTCACAATCACGTTTGTTTGGCTGGATTAAAACGCTTTACCACACCTCTTTTCCACACACACCCTCTTTTTATCTCCTACTCACTGAACACAGACTTCAGGGATTCTCAGGTTCAACTAAATATTGAACACATGACACTGAAGGTGTGGAGCACAATCGAATCTAGAGAGCTAATTCCCTTCTACCTTGTGGCAGGCTATGTATTCAATTGACTTCAATGTTTGGAGAGAGCCAGGCTGTGAGACTGAATTGCCTGACATCAGCTGCCTCAAAGGCCCTTATTGTATAATGACCAAGCAGACCCTTTGCAAGGGCATGATACCACAGCTTTCATTAATGCTCACTAGGGAGGCTGCAAAGCTGTAGTTAATAATTTAAACTTTTCGCTGTATTTTAGGTCAATACAGCTCTCTATTTAATGTATGGCAATGCATGATCATATCTGACATAAATAATTTATTTGAATCCAAACACAAACCTGTCAGGACACTTCATTAATAATTAATACTGAATATATTGAAAATTGCCACTCAGAAAAAAAACCCCAAAAAAGGCAATATATGTTGACATGTAAGTTGATCACTGGAGCCAGGTTTAAATATCTCCTCTGAAGCCTCTGACACAAACAACAACCATCTAATGCCATGCCTTTATTGAAATCTACATGCAAAGTGACAGAAGAAATAAAACGAGGTCCTGCATTTATAGACCCACTTAGAAAATATTAACAGTGTCAAACACTCATTGCACTTCAGCCATCTGTTGTTAAGAGGCAGGACTCAGTAATCAAACTGGGCAGATGAAACTGAGATAATAATGCATACATTCACAATTTTGTAAAACCAAAGTCATTGCTGCAACATTACACATTAATAACATGAATTAAATGATCAAATAAAATAGGCGCTGCATCTGAACTGCAGGGATCTAGGGTTTGTTTTCAGAGAAGATGTCAGTGTGTCGCATGCATTTTAAATGATCCCTGCTAAAATGATGCAGGGTATTTCATCATTGATGATGCATTGAGCAAAGCTGCTGAGCATTATTGGCATACCATTCACAATGGATGGCGTTTACTTAATGACGTTCGTGCGTAATCAACAAAGCAGCGCTAAAAGAGTTTGGGGTGTTTGAAAAATGACTTAGCTGCACACTCAGAGTGACCACAGAGAGCTGTTTGTGACTCTGAAAGGTTGAGCCACAGTGAGGGATGACATACTTACACTGCACCTGGCTTCATATCAAGCCTCTGACTTAGTTACTCTCTTAAAATGAGCCAGAATAAGTCAATAAGAACTGCAATAGCGTCCACTTATTGCAGATAAAGCCACTAATGGGGCCTGGGATGAGTTCAAGTGAATTTTTTAAAGCCTCTAATTTCAGAATAGACTGAGAGTTCTTCTCATGGGGTCAGGTGCATTGGCCTGGTTTGGGAGGCTCTTAGAAAACACAGGCTGCAGATCAGTGTGTGAAGGCCAGTGGTCATTTCTTTAACTGATGAAAAGCACAGTCACCGCAAGGTGGGTGGGAGGTAAATAAACTCAGAGCGCTGACTGGAGATTCAAAAAACCACACGATTAGTCAACGCTTAACAACAAACAAAAAATAATAAAATAATGTGGTAAACAATGCTGCAAACTAAAAATACATGTCACACATTAGTACACACAGAATATGGTCACAACATGGGTGTAGAGTAAAAAGTATGAGTCAATCAAAAAGAGGCTGTGGTCTTGTGTGACTTACAAGTGGGATGTAAATGCTGAATATTTTCATCCACTCTTTTTAAAAAGCAAATTGAGGCTTTAATGTAACATTAGCATTGTTTTAGTTGTAGTGTGAGGGAGGGGGGGTTCTGTGCAGTGGAAAACTGTAAGCCTATTACATACATAAACAAAGGAAGTACAGAGAAAATGAAAACAGTGGATCAGGAGAAGTTATGACATACCTGTGATACTGTGATGGTGCTTCCCACCCCCTGAAGGCAAAAAAGAATGGGCTTTTACAGTATCTGACTCTTCATGACTACACTCAATATACCCCTCATCACCCCCTCCCCACACAGACAAAACACTGCAGATTATTGTATAGATTCATGTTGCTATGATATTGTGTCTCGTGAGGACAACCGTAGAACAATAGAGGATAAAACTCTAGATAGTAGTCACAATCATAACAGGAAAAAAAGAGCACAGGATAATAATACTTTGGATGTGGGGGTTAGGTGTGAGAGATATTGCCTTCAGGTGTACCCAACGAGGAGGCTATGATATAAAGAAAGTGGGAAAGTCGCATCTTTAAGTGTAAAATATAACTGTGAATTTAGCGGACTCCTGCAAGGCCACATAAAGAGCAAACATACAGATATATACCCAGTATCATCCAGTGTTTTGAAGCACCAGTTTTTAAATGCTTTTCTTAAAGTAATGGATGATGCCATTTTTTTTCTCCCCAGCTTATGACCTGAGTGACTGACCAGGCAGCAAAGAGAGCACACATGGTGGATGGGAATGAGAGGGAAAAATGTCAGGGGACCCAGCATAAGGGCGACTATGGAAGGACAGCATAGTGCTTTGATTGAGGCTAAGATGATATAGGCCTCGCTTCCCTGTGGCCCTGCTCTGACTGACTGGGACCAGCCCTGACTGAAGCATCATTAGGCAGTCACAATGTCAAGGTTAGCAAAGGACATTGTGTCTTGGCGGTGTGACCTACTGTAACGATCCCTCTAGGCTTAAGCCTTCACCACCTTGATTACCCACCAGCTACTGTTAGATGAGCGCTACCCACCTGGGAAACAGTGATGCTGCATTTCTTGGCCAGCTCCTCTTTAGCTTCTTCACTCGGATAGGGGTTGCTGAGGTGCGAGTAGAAATATTCATTCAAAATTTCTGTCGCCTGCTTGCTGAAGTTTCTCCTTTTCCGCCTGGATGAGGAGCAAAACAAGAGAAAGGCCAAGCAAGCCTATTAGTGAGACCAGCATTACCTCATCCATTTGGATTGCACAAATTGCACAATCAATCTCACACATAAAAAGGGAAAATAATGAGGAATGGGCTCTAACAGCCTTCAGGAATAGAATATCATGTCCTATTCTAAATGAAAAAAACTCTGACCAATAAACTGACAACTATGCAGACAAACAAACCACACGCAGTCTCAAAACACATACAATGTTTAATTTGGTCTGTTGGTCTCAAATCTTCAGTCCAAGCGTGTAATGTGTTGAGTTTAGTGCAGCGGATGGGTGGGCTTCATGATGGAGCCTAAGCCCAGTCGGAGTGCATCTCGGTACATTATAGAAATCATGGCATGCATAGTTGAGCATTGTTCCTGAAGTGCCACAGCCCCAGGGATCTCCAGCAGAAACAAGGAAAGTCTAACTAGATCTGGGTCCCCTACCCTCCCAAGGGCACTACTTATCATGTTGTTGAGCATTTGCTTATTTTGCCTTGTTTACTGTGCTTCTCATAGGCAGCAAACGGCAGATGCACTTCCACTCGGCTGCTTTGGCCAGAGCTTGTGCCGCTTTCAGCATAGCTCCGCACAGCATTGTACTGTTAGTGATTAGAGTAATCTACAACACCTGCTGATGACCTTCCTACCATCCATTACCCATGACTCCGTCCCCATTTCATTTGGCGTTAACTGCTCTCAGGTGTGAGGGCATGATTGTCTTGAAAATGGATAATGCATGGAACGTGGACATAATTAAAATTGTGCATCTCTGCAGTGTTTAAATTGTGTGCTGTGCTGTAAACAGAGAGTTACTTCAAACATGTGGCCTAAAAACAAGTGTATGCCTATTGGATTTATCGTACGGGTCATATAGTAACAGCAGAAGTTTCTGAATTCATGATATGCACACACACAATAATACACTAAACACACACACACAATCCACTGACCTGGCATCAAGGAATCTGGAGCGCAAGATCATGACAGCCTCACAGGTGCTTTGCTTCAGTTGCATCTGGATGGAGCTGAATTTACGGTGGATTATTCCCACCATGCGTTCGATCTCTTTGGGCGAGATAGGTCGTGTGCGAGATTGTTCCCTCAGCAGGTTCATCACATGGGTGGTGAACTCGTTACATGCCTGCAAAGAAACAGAGCAGCATAAACAACCTGAATGATTTGTCTCAAATCTTTCTCTTTGTTCCAAAAACTCAGTTATTTTTATCTTTTCATGTGATAATGAGTTATCCTCAATGAAAACTTCTACAAATTACTTTGTTTGCATGGGTCTTTAATGACTCATTAGATGAAGTCATCTTTGAATAAATGCAGATTTGAAATTTTACTTGGTCATTCAGCAGAATGAATTTAAACATCTTTTTGGTAAACCAGTAGTTCATGCATGATTAATTAGAATAACTCATTTACGTAGTGCACACTTTAGCTCATTACTCTGAGTAAAATTCGTTAAGTATTTACATTTAGATAATTAAAACCTGGAAACACCCTTAAGAAAGATGCATTTACTCCAGGCAGTGTGGTGTGCCCTCACACCTCCTCTCTGAGAGCACAAAGTAAATTAGTCTAATTTGGCTCTCTGGCTTGCAGAGGCATCACTGTTACACCTTCTATTGCACCCATAATGCCCCTGTGTTTAATGGCACACTCAAAGTGCTAGATGAAGAAGCTGATCCCAGTTTCACTTAACACAAATTACTAAGACACTCCTTTGCATCTCAACAAATAAGTTCAAAACAAGGAAACATTTTTTTTTCTTTTTTTACTGGGTTGATTCTCTCTCCCCAGAGAAATTGCCTGCACACATATTCCAAGACCTATTTAACCATTGCTTGCTTATAAGATTGTTTTTTAGAAAAAATAACAGGAAAATTAGATTTTATGGATGGATGGATGGATGGATGGATGGATGGATGGATAGATGGATAGATGGATAGATGGATAGATGGATAGATGGA
>JBAMIG010000012.1:18475216-18493468 GCA_037177335.1 Kiunga ballochi | reverse complement strand
AAATTTGCTCTGTCAAGAAGATCTTCAGGTATATATGTATATACAGAGATCTTCTTGATAATCAGAATTCTTTATTTGTTTATTTTAATTTTGAGTGAATTGTATTGCTGGACCGACCGGAAAAGATGGAAAATTCTAACTGCAAAACACCAGTTACTGATTAAAAATGGTGAGTCTGAAATGCTAGAAGCAACCAAGAGTCTTGCAGTGATTAAATGCTGTATAACACATTGCATAGAACGGGTTTAAAACTGGGGGAATCCCTGTCTAAAGTGATGATGTATTTCCTCCCAGTGCAGTGAGTGATAAGCTAATCAGCTGCACTGACAGTGAAGTGTTACAGCCCCCCAGTGTTGGGTCAAGACTTCTCCCATCATACAACAGCGGTACACACTAAACAGACAGCGCATGGAGGTGGTGGTGAGGAGTGACAAAAAAAAAAAAGGCTCTGGTCAGAAAAGAAGATCTCTGTCAGTTCAGGTAGCCTTTGTTCCTCAATGAAGATGATGAGGCACTCCTTCAACCCTCTACACAGGAAGCCGTGACAGTAGCTGGGTGTGAGGGGTGTGAAGGATGTGTGTCTGTGTATGTGTGTGTGTGTGTGTGTGTGTGTGTGTGTGTGTGTGTGTGTGTGTGTGTGTGTGTGTGTGGGGGGGGGGTCCTCAAGCCAAGACTCCAAGATATGCAGGGAGCGGGGGTGGGCAAGGCGGTGGGAAAAGACAACCCAAACAAACATCTTGAAGACATTTTGCCAAGCCCACCAAAATTAATCACTGTCCCACGGTGGCACTGACATTTGTGGGAAGTGACACACAACATGACAGACTAGAAGGAGAGGATGAAAGGAGACGGAGGGGGGGGTGGGAGGGCTGGGTAAACAAGAGCCACTGTCACTCGCTGTGATCATGTGTGTGTGATGTGTGTATTTGTGTGGCTATACGTGGACATGTGAGAGTCCACATTGTTTCCTGCCCTCTAAGACTCAGTGTGGGCAAACAGCCAAGTGGTGTAGTGATGGCTGACCAGGCCTGGCCGTGTCGGCCGCATGCAGCGGTTGGGGAGACCGGCCAAATGAGTGGACAGGACCTCCGCTACAGATCATCACACTGACTGACCCTACAGGACACATACAGCATGGGGCTCCATCATAGGGCTCACATGGTCTGATAGTCACAGAAAGAGCCAAAAACCACAAATACACTTGTGTTTACAGGCAGACATCGCGCATCTTTAAAGGGCATAAAACAAAAAATGCATGTTAGTCAGAGAGTGTCTGAATCTCTCCCCTAGACAGGGACTTGGTTTTTAGATCAGTTTGGGACTGTTATGGCGTCTCATGTTGCAATCTTTCATTCCATCCCCATTCTATTGAATTAGCATGTTTTGCTTATTTCTTTTCTTCAGTTTCATTTTATATTTCATGTATTGATGGTCTATAGCTGCTAGCCTCAATTTGCTGCGAAGGTAGGCTGATTTGTTATTCAGACCCCAAGCAAATAATGCAAATGTGGCACTGAAAGCCACTTATGAAATACCCAAAGGCAACTAATCACTCCTCCTCTCATTCCAGCCTTTCTGCAGCCTCCTAATTAGAAGCTGGAGATTGCATGAAACCAGGTCACACAGCAGGTCTCGTACACACCGATAACCAGGCAAACAGAAGAGCAAAACTTCATCCAGACACCAAGCCAAGCATGCATTATTTCAAAGGCTAGTGATGAAAAACAATGCTTTTTTAATTTATTAAACCCATATATTTTCCTGCATACTTCCAAAGAAAGGATTCAGGCTCAAAGTATTCAGTGAATGCGCATTGCCTTTTGTGTTTCTCAGTGCGTGTGTATACACACATGTGCATGCATTCATGTCTCCATGCGTGTCTGTGTGAAAGCAGCATGCTCACATAAGCAAAGAAACAGCATTGGTAGCACACAGCCAACCATGATCCACTGCCAGAGAGATTATTCTTTGCAGTGCCATTTCTGCAAGAGAGTTGACAGTCCATCATTTAGATTTTGCAGTGTATCCACGAAAAGGCTGCATAGCCTGAAGCAGAGGGAGCTGTTCTTTCCTTCAGTGTCTTTCTCAGAAGAGAATTCAACTCCAAATTGTAAAGCCAGAATCCTTTGCTCGCTGTGCTAGCACGAAAGGATTCTGCTACGAGGCAACTGAGGTTATGACAATGGAATACCACTGTGCTTGATGTTCTGTCTTTCAGAGTATTTCATGGAAAGAGCATTGATAAAAATGACAAAAACACATCTACCTATGGTATCTTGGGCTGGATGTTCCTGAATGCTATTTCCATGTTGCAGGTTAGGACTAGAGCTGCAGAGTGCAGCACAAGAAGTAGCTGGGCAAATCAGGTCCAGGCCAAACAACAGCTTGTGACAGAAGCAGGCCAGAGAGGATGTTAAGACACGAAGAGACTTAACAGGCAGCCGGCCTGCCATCCACTCTTTTTCAGCTTTCCTTATACTCAACACATCACTTCAGATCTATTGCAAGTGTCTCTTAAACAATACAGCGAGAACACAGTATCACTATAAGAAAAGTGCAAAAAACTGAGGCTTTTTAGCAAATGAGTGAATGATTGCTGAGAGAAAATAATCTCCCTCATTTTATTTGACCCGCTGAATAGTTTTATTCTACACCTTCGAATGATACTTCGCATTTCTTGTTGTGCGACACACTACAAACAGTATAGCTAAAGCAGTTATCTGATGCTAATTTTTCCCAGCATGTACTTTACACATCATTTAATGAGTAAGACTGAAGGCGTGGCTATTGGCTGTGACTTGCTCTCCCAGTTATCCAAGATGAACCATGCAATCTACCTCACATCACCCCTGTCATGTGTACCAAGTCCCCCTCTGCATCCAATTCCCTGCTAGGGCTTCACTGGAGCAGAGACAAGGCACCACTGAAGCAACACAACAGCTCCCGTAGCGTCTCCACACACCATGGAGGGAGGGGTTTGGAGGAGTGGGAGGGGGTGTAGAGCTAAGAGCTCACTCTCATAATTACAATAATTAACAGTTGCAGATTTAATTGGAAGGGAAGGCATTAACAGGAGGAACATTGTGGTTGTGCGTGCAGAGAGAACCTTTGCAGCAAGAAGCTTTTGTCTTCTATGTACATAATGGTGCCTTGGCTGTGGTTGCTATGTGCTGACACAACACAACACGACGCAACCGAGCTGAGGGTTCAGACGGTGGGGCTTGTCAGGACTCAGACTGGAGGCAGATAATTAGGTGCCAGGTTAATGAGAGCACAGGCTCTTGATGGCATTTGGTTACTGTATGTGGGCAATTAATGACTTTGTTTTTGTGTTTTTATTGCCCACTTGTGTGGAAAGCATAATACATTATTCACCTCCAGCCTGTGTGTGGTGTTTGATGGAGTGGCACTGACACTGGCTGAAGAATCTGTTCTGTTCACTGTGGTGAGTGGTAAATTCAAAACAATACATACTATAAGGAGTGGTAAAATGTAATCTCAGTTCACTCATGGCTACCGTGCTGCATGACCTTTTCAGATTGTATTGCCTCATGTCATCAGCGATGATGTTAAAAACTCCAAATATGTCAAGCAAACAGTGAGGCTCCAGGTCAGGCACAGGACAATGTGGCCACAAAACACACCAGAACAAAGAAACCAAACCCTGAGTACTTCAAGTGTTTAGTTAATTCACCGTATCACGTTTCGTAACGTATTTGTGAAATTCCATACCCTTATAGAAAAGCCCCGCTTTCATTTGAAAGGATTTATTGGCAATGAATCCACTGAGAGGTCTTTAAACATCCTCTTCTTCAGCTCAACCACTCGTCGCCTCCTATTTTGGAGTTAGTTGTTCTCCAGCCTGTGGTGGCCAATTAGAGTGCCATAAGATAAATGGGCGCCCACAACTTTGATGTCCATCTTTTTAATAAGCTTTGGTTAAGATGACATCTGTGTGGAAGAGTTCAATATCTTCACAGTGGGAGAGAAAAGAGGTTTATTCTAAAATGAAATATCATGTAAATACTGCTGGAGGTTTTAGGCTGGGTGGGGTGGATCATGGTGTCGGCTGTGACTCTGGCGTTGGCATTCATTATCTTCCACTGCAGTCGTGCAGATTAAGCACTGGAAGATGATTTTAGGAGCTTTGTGAAATCTGTGCCTTTTAAAATACTAAATCAGCTCCAGAATAAACATAAAAAGAGTTTTTATCTTTTTTAATAAGAAATCATCAAGTAAATAGTAAGAAAAACTGCATTTTTTTTACACATTTATTCCATAGCGAATGCTGCGACAGAGCAAAGCACGGACAGCAAATTAATTATCCTAAATACAAATGCTGAATAACAGATTATGTGCATAATTGGAGAAAAGTGTGGTG
Source organism: Kiunga ballochi (assembly GCA_037177335.1). Taxonomy (NCBI): domain Eukaryota; kingdom Metazoa; phylum Chordata; class Actinopteri; order Atheriniformes; family Pseudomugilidae; genus Kiunga; species Kiunga ballochi. The sequence goes on along the minus strand of JBAMIG010000012.1, from coordinate 18,489,087 downwards.
TAACAATATCTGAAACTGTGGAGTAATAAAATGGTGCACAAGTCCGTACAAAGAGAAGTGGAAAAGGAGCATATATCTAACCTCGCCTGCGGACGTGCTCCTTTATATGTGTGTGTAACTCAGTCAGGAATAATGTAAATGTCTGGAGAGTCTTAAGACTGAGCAGGCCCGTATAAAAGCACCCTGTTTCAGGCTAGTAAAACAAGTCAATAAATACAGCGGAGAAGCCCGTGCTGTCTGCTGCACTCTCCTGAATGAAAATAGAGGTGAACTGCTTATTTTCAGTCTGGCACCAGTGGTTGACAGCAGCATTATGGGTGCTCATACATTCTGACTATCACTCGTCACAAGCTATATCTGTCAACATTACACTCAAGTGCATTTTAGATGTAAAACAAGCGATCTCTGAAAGAGTATTTATGGCTTTATGTGGTCAGCTGCTAAATGGCTAAACACTTCCTCTGGCAGTGGGTGACCACAGCTATGATGTTTTCAAATACGTTTCTTTCTCACCTAACTAATCACTGCCTTTTTTGTTGATTAGTCACAGATATAGCAAACGAAAATAGTACATGTTTAGCCTCCGCAAGTTGGCACCTACTGTGTAAGAAAGCCAATTCAAATATGGAGTCAATGACAGACTCACACAAAATGGAAACACCATTAGGAAGGTAAACACTTCACTGTGATAGCAAAGCACAGCCGCAGTTCTTCCTTTTTTTTTTTTTACTCTGTCAACACTTTGGGAAAGCAAATATTTCAGTGACTACCCTCCGTGTGCTTTAATCCATATGGTGTATTCTGTTTGTCACCACAGATGTTCCACTCCCAGGATGGGCTTTCAGAATAGAGAACTGCTCTACAAGCAGTGCTCACCTGCTCCCAGCTCCACAATAAATACACAGAGGTCACACACCATATCACACCGGGACCATGCAGCGTCAATCCTTTATTAAATTACCTAGCTATCTTATTTTCTGTCACCGCACAGATATGAGGGTTATCTTTTTCATTTATGTAGCGGATTTTCAAGGGATTATGCATTAAAGATTAAGGGTGTGTATACCTAACACCTCAGCACAACAAAATGCAATACCTCAGACACCGCATGGCTGATGTGTGTAAAGGAAAAGGCGGTGCTGCGAAACAAATCTTCACCAGCCAGAACTGGACAGGGTTTATTCTCCTCAGACAATACAAGCTGTGACTATACAGAATGTTTCAACCCTAAAATACTGTGGTAAGCAATACAAATCCCTTGGACAAAATGAAATGTATTAAACATGTGGATTTCATAAATCTCCCTTTCCTCGGTCTGGGTCAGAGGTATATTCACTGTTGAGCTCAGCAGGCATTTTTCCCTCAGCATTGTTACTGTGAGTCGCAAGTGCTCCGAGTGGTTTCAAAATGAATGTCAGCAAAAGCTGTGTGTGTATAGCAAGCAGCAGAACCTCATAGTAAAATGGTTTAGATCACTTATCCTTGCTAGTTTATTGGTGTATTGCTGGGGTGTGGGTTTTTTTTTTATTTTAGAAATACTACCCCTGGAATAGTGAAGCCAGATCAGTTCTGATAAGATGAACAGTATTGGATAGTACTTTAGCATCCCTCTTCAATCCAGACAGTTACAAAAAAGCCATTCAGATTCAAATACAAGATTGTTAAACACCCAAATGGGATCCTTTTAACCTTGAGTAGCATATCAAAGGTAGAAGCAGCCTAGGGCTATGGGGGGGACTGGCTATCACAAATCCCAGTGCCATGCTGTTCCGCAGTAGGAGCCCAGCATGACCAGATTGCCAGTAAGGCCAGCTGAGGTGGTGATACAGAGTTAGAAGGGGCTGATCACTCATCTGCTGCAGCATTCATTTAAGTCGCTCTATTATCTGTTTTGTTTTCCAAATGATTCCGTTTGGGCCTGACAATAACAGAAGTGTACCCATGTTCACCTCGTGGGTGTTGGAGCATCTGTTGGTGGCTTTTTCATGAGACGGTGCCGGTAATTGTTTACCTGCATTGATGGATAACACAAGGATTTTAAAGTTAAGAAAAAAAAGTAATTATCATTGCAGTTTATGTATTGTTGCATGGATTGCAGACAGCATGGATACAAAATCAAAACACTCAGTATTTTGATTTGCCTCAGACTTAAAGCACAGTAAACAAAGTATGAATGATGTATAAATGTCATAGCGGTGCTTTGTGTGGGGGCCAGGGAGAAAAGATGAATAAAGACAGAAGACAAATTGGTGCTTAAATAGGATATTCTTTCCCTTAAGCTTGTGCCACAAATGAAGCCAAACAAATAATGAAGCCTACAACCTTTGAATCTTTTTTCAGTCATATTGTATAATTTAATCATTTTTGTGACAGCTGATGATTACTTCATCATCTCACAAAGAAAGATTAAAAAGTTGTCAAATTAAATATTAAAGAGGAACTGCGGGCAGTTGTAAATTTTTAAAGGAATAACACAGATTGGAGATGAAATGAGGCACCTATGTGCATATTTTATGCCATAAGAACTGAATGTATACAGTTTCTGCAGGCCACCTACTCTGTAATAACGAATTGCAAGTGTATAAGATGTGGTAATGCAGCGCAGCGGAAATGATATGAAAGAGAAATTGGTTTTATATGATGATGTCAAAAGGAATATGGCTCCGCATGGTCATGCAGAATAAAGATAAGCTACTATTTCAACGTGAGAGAATATTTTGCTAATGGTTTCTTCATTTCCTCAAAGTAAAAAAATAAAATAAAGCCAGCTTTGTGTGCACCTCGAATGTGATTTCTACTGAATGAAGTTAACATCTTATCTTTCAACAGCAGAAGAGATCTGTTGAAAATACCCATGTGTGGAGCAGAATGGTAAATGTAAAAGCTTTGTCATCTCTTGAAATAAAGAGAAAGTGACAAGTGACAGTAAATGCTATCACATTTTCAGCAGAAAAAAAGGTTTGAAGAGGAGAACAAAGGCATAAATGCTTGTGCAGAGGAGGTTAAATCTCTATAAGGAACAGAGAGGAGGCTGCATTTCACAAAGTCAGCATCGATTGGAGTAAACAATGACTGATCAATATGCATATAAAAGGCTCCCTTCAACAAAGACTTGCACGTACATTTCAAATGTCATATCTCACATAAAATGTTCAACCGAGCCTGTTGATTTAGCAGCTTACACTGTTTTTAGATACAAAATTTCCAATTTAGCACTACACACAGATACAGTCCTGTGTCCATACACACTCACTCATGCAATAAGCATCATTGTCACAGAGGCTTCCTTTCCAAATGGTTCAGCCTCCATCATCTGCAGGCGTTCCCAGACACACCGCTTTGAGTCTGCCATAATGATGCATGACTAAGTACAGTTAAAGTGTTGCAGTCTGTTGGCAAAAAGCAGTCAAGCACTTTGCTATAGTGTCACTACGGATAAACCATACAGCTGAAGGTTGACGATGGATAAAAGGCAGTGACAGGCCTGGTGATGCGACTCAGTGTGTGAGTCTGTTTGTGTGCTTGTGTGCTACTGAGGATCCACATGCGGATGAGAGGTTAGAAACCATGGCACAGCAGATTTGTATGTGTACTTAACTAGGATGTGAAATAGGGCTGGACACAGTGAAATAAATGCTGTGCTGGAGTCTGTTAAAACTGGGACACGCTTTAAAAGTTATTCCTCTCGCTAATAAACAGGCATCTTCATCTACTACTGCTGTAAACAGCGACCTCATGGGCTTGCACAAATGCAACGTTGCTGTCAGGCGGCGCAGAACAAACTTTCTAATTATAATCCAGTACAATTAAACTTTTTTCATGCACTTAAATTTTATTCTAAATATTACTTTGAAAATGTCCAGTTCCTTATTTAATTTACTTGACCCAGCACATCTTTCTCCTTTGTTGAACTGAGCAATAAACAACCGAGCCTCTTTCCACACTTCACTGTTTCCTCCAGGAGCTTTCAGGCTAAATATTCAGCATACAGTGAATGCAGAGGAGACAAAGAACTCTCCATTATACTGTACTCTGTTTGGCAAAGTCTTTAGTGTCAAAACGCTTGGCATACTTTGTTGCTGCTTTGTTGGGCTCACCACTGCAGCAGCTTTCATGTAAATGATCCTGAATGTTATTTTCTAAAGAATGCTTTTTAAAGCGAAATCCCCATTTTTGCCTCTCCATCTTGTCACAAACCTTTTTCTCTTCTATCTCCTCCCCTCTTTCCCCGTTCCCCCATGCTGCAGCCGTAGACTGCATAATTGATGCAAATACTGTCACACGTGTCAGGAGCAGAGGCTCTTCTAGTTTACTTCTGTGCTACACTTTATCGGGGAACATTAAGTGGAGAAAGCAGCCTCATGCCAAGAGTGGAAAATCAGCTTGTCAGTGTGGTCTCATTCACATAGCCATTTCTTCAGGATTGTTTCATCAAGGTGATTGAGAACAAAAAGTACGGCAGCAAATTCTAGCTTATGTTTAGGAGCCCTGCCACATACATTATTTATATTTGTTGCCCACCCCTTCTCTATCCAGTCATTTGAATACATCATTTCCTAATTCTCAAATATTTCTTCAGATTTCCTCCTATTTGCACAGTATCCCTTAAACATCAACTATGCCAAACCATTAAGCTTGTAAAGCATGCTTTTTGTGTGTGACATAGACCTGAAATTACAAATAGCTGCTTTCAAAGATTGCTGGGGCATACTGGGAAGGCTGTAATGGCTGTGGAGTGACTGGAGTGCAGTCAGGGACAGAAACGGGATTTCATTTACAACAAAGATACTGGAGGAATTATGTAAAATGGTAACACGCCATGCCATTTAATGAGCCATATTCACTAATGTCTGAGTCTATGGTCTAGCTATAACAAAATGCGTTGCCTGCCAGAGATCTGCTGCTACACTGTTTCTGTCTATTTCCAGCTTCGTATGAAACAATGGTGCATAACAGAACAGGCAGACATTTGCAGTTCTTTACCCTGCATGTTGAATGCTCTGCTTTTAGACAGAGAGAGGTGCTTGTCTACTACTATCTCTCCTCCTCTTCCCTTCTGTGCTTCCCCTGATGATTTTTTTCTCATTTTTTTTTTAGCCATAGTCTGTGCCTCAGATTAAGTGACTTGATCCTGCAAACATCTGAGGAATTCAGCTCAACAAAGAGGTCAGACAAAGGCCAGGGGATAGCCTTACAGGTCCTCCTCCATTAGTAGAGCTACAAAAGTGTCATGGAGGGGGCTCCGCAGGCAACAAAGATGCCTCTAAAGGAGCAGGTTTCTTCTTTATGTCTTTCTTTCCACTCCCGATTAAAATCCTGATTAAAATCGCTCTTACTCTGCTTGGTCATATTATGTCAGAAATTAGTGGAAGGAATTGATAGACTGTGTAAATTCTGCATGATGAGTTGTATTAGAAATGGTATTTTTGGACTAGTAAATTAAATATCACATCTTTGTTCAACTCTTCTCAGTTCTTTGTAATTTCTATTTTTCCCCCCCAAACAAGTTCTCGCTTGTGAACTCCAATATGCATGCCAACTAAGGCGCAAGTGCTGACTGCCTCTTTGTTTACTTCTTGCTTGGTATAGACAAACAAAAATACACCATATTTTCTAGGCAATAGCATTCACAAAGAATATCTGGGGCTCCTAGAAAAACATTTCAACAGTAATAAGCCTTCTCCATGAGAGTCTGAAACATTTCAGAAGCCTTCTTTGAAGCTCTCACTATGTTGACTGTTCATATATAGACAGTGTTTGGAAAGCCTGAGTACCATATCACTGTAACCTCTCAGTGCTTCTGTATTAATAATTAATTGCCAATGTGAGTAAACACCAGTGAAGATATGCGAATGCCCCTAATGGCACAAACCATGTTGCTCCCACTTAAAGCAGTATGCTCAACATGTTTGGTTGCGTTTGAGAATGCATTATAATGTGGCATCGTGGAGAGAATTCTATCACCTACATACGCATAGTTATTTGTATGCAAAAATGAGTCCTGTTTGGCATATTTTACTACCTAAAAAAATCTGGAAAAACTCAAGCAGGTGGCTCTGTCTTTCATTCCACAAGCTACTGTTTGTCATCAAAACTGCTCAAGAGGAGATTTGGAGATGTTGCTCTTGCACAGTTACCCTTTAGCTTACAGGCAACATGCTGTGAGTTTACAGCTAACACAGCCTCATTTATATTGCTTATAGTGAGGAATGTATGTGTAGGGCCTGTAGAACATGCTGACCTTGTCAGAGTGAGCAGCATCTCCCGGCACCAGCAGGCTGAAAAGCAGGCTCAGGTATTGTTATCCAACCACTCTAAGGCTTCCTGTTCGTGTTATATATAACTGAGAAACAGAGAGCCTCCAAGGATGGCAGACAAACAGCTGCTTACTGAACAACCAACAACATAACACACCCATTCAGCTCAGCCTATAAGATTTTATTACATGTAAAGCATAAGCTCATGCCGTGACAAAGTCTAATATCTAGTTTTGAACACCCAGCTTGTTTCTGAATAAAAAAGAAATTAGGGGTCTGTGATGCATAATCTAATGTTATCACTATGGCTTTGTATGCATCATGAGCCTTATTCAGCTTTTGGTGGTAGAATGTGGCCAACTATTCAAAATTCAGGAGCAGGGGAAGCATTTTTTATCTTACTATGAATTCTCATTATTTCTAATAGCACTTTTGAAGTCTAAAGAGTAGAACAGAGCATGTTCTCTTTATTCTTCAGTCACTGGCAGACATGGCCAAGCACTATGGGTTAATGTAATATCACAGTTGGATGCCTTCTCTACTCACTTACAACTCCCTGTTAGCTTAAAAGTGCTTTAGTGGAGAAAAGAAAGAAAAAGTATGCAATGCATGAAAGGAGGTGACAATTGTAGGAGCCCATGACGACACAGGGCCTGAAAATTATACCAAAACATAGACTTTTAAAGGGCCCCTTTAGAGAAAGTGCTTGATGTATTAAAATTACATTAAATTCTTATTTCAAATAAAGCAATACATCATTATAATAACATCTGAAGAAAACAAAAGAGTTAGAAATCCACAGTCATTCAGTTGCAGGGAAACGTTGGTCTAAGAATAGAAAAATGGACTGTAAAAAGTCCATGGTTCATCTAGTGAGACTGGCATATCAATTAGGATTGTGAATAAGAGTTTAATTGAAAGCAACAGGAGCAGAAAGAAGCGGAAATTCATCAAGGCAAGCATGGAAAAGCACAAATGAGTTCCAAGCGAGACACAGAGAGCGCCGTCCCCATTCTTCTGCTCTGTCTTTGCCCAGAACACATCCACCTAATCTTTCCCACCATTACCAAACAATGAAATCAGCAACCAAACAACTCTGCCTGCTGAGGTTTCCTTTAATAATTCTAAGCAGGCTAATTGTTTTATTGGAGGTACAAATAAATATATTTCTTGGACTGGCTCTCTTTTCAGCCACAGTAGATTCATAAACTTTGTGTTAACGCCACATTGGCTGCTCACATCTTGCTGCCTCGAGGCCCCAATAAGTGGTAAATCTGGTTTTATAAAGAAAAAAGGAGCTCACAGTGTAGCGTTAACCAGTTACTGTTGGCTCATCAGTCACAACCTGTTGAAGGGGTTCACCACCTTTTAGTGTGTAATTTTGTGCAAACTAAGAAATATAAGTGCTGTTGGGGTCAAAGTTCATGTTGCTAGGACTTTAATAGGAAGGTTTTATTGGCTGCACCAGTGCTTTGTGCTCATGATTGCTTTGCAGAGTCTGGCTTATGGGTCAGTAGCATCTGCGTCTTCCTATACTCTTATCTCTGCTGGCAAGCGAACACACGGATGCAGGCCTGCCACACAACCATTGTACCATGGCTCCACTGTCACTAAATGGCACGTTCTCTCAGCCCTGTTCCTCCCTTTCCTCAGCACGGGCTTCTCCAGCTGCAGCCTAATTTCCTGTGACTTGCCTAATTACTGTAATTAAGGATTAATTGCCATTAATTATTCACACATAAGCTCATCGCAAATCATGGGGTAAATGTCTTATGAAAGCTGCCATACAAGCCATGTATAAACACACTAGGATGCTCCAGGATGCTGAATCGATCACTCAGCCCTCCAGCAAATCTCCACGCCACACCTATGAAAGCAGCGATAACTCTCCCCAAAAATCAACAACCCATCCAGGTGATGGAAGAATCAATTCAGATGCTTTATTCATATCAGCAACATTCAGTGTTTTCAGAACTCACAAGACAAGATGCAAACAAAAAAAGTGTCTGCAAGCTAAATGAGGTTAAGTATGAAGAGGAGGCAAATGTTACACACATTCACTTATATTATCCTAATGTTACAGCGTGATAATCAGTAAAGAAACGAGCCATTTCTGTTAGAATGTTTAAATACAATTAGTCTAAATTGTAAGAACTTAAAAGCCAAGAGAATTGTTTTGAGCTGGGAAAGGCATGCCATTAACCTCTCCCGAGAAGAGTTATCTCTTTAAACTGATGATGTCTGGATCCTTCTGGCTTTTTGTGAGAAGGAAACTTGGACATATCAGAGGCAAATATTTACACTAGTCAGTACTCAGTGTATTCCCAAGCATTTTAGGGAAATGCTTTTGAAAGCTTCATCATCATAAAATCATAATAATGACGATAATGTAAATCTGCTGAGTCTGAAACGTCTTCCAGGGACCTGCATGCAAACAGTTTTTAAAATGAGACATTTTTACAAGGCTTTAAATCAGAGGTGGATCCGTATGTTGATAAGAGAGAGAGGGTAAGCGGAAAAAAAAGAAGAAGTAAACGTCTGACGGGTCACACCAGGTCTGTGAGACTTTATAGTAAACTTTATTGCAATATACAAGAGTGAAATTTATTTTCTCCTCTGGAGGTTGCTGTTTCAGCAGTGACATATTTAAAATTTCTACCTCTTTACGTCTTTATATTCATAAACACTGGTCACTGTGCAAAGAGGATGGGAAGAGAAGTAACTAATTGTTGGACCAAAGGGAGATGTGACAGATTAATGCAAGAAACAGCTTTATTTGGGTTGCACAAGTTTGTATTTGATTTAAACATTTATGTTAATGGACCTTCTGGCAGCACTTTAATGTTCAACGCTTTCTTGTAAAGAGCTCACTTTGCAAATCCATCATTGGGCTTTCTGCAAAAATAAACAAAAAAAAAAAGAAAAAAGAGAAGACCAAATTTCTACAAGGAGAAGGGAGCCGATAATACCATTTCAGATTAAAGGGATAACAAGCTCTCAGACATACAGCGGCAGCTTGAGCCAATGCTGGCAAAAATTCTCCTGATCAGCATTACTGTAGCCAGAATTTAATTTATAGAGCTGAGCTGGTCCTGTTTTATGCGTTTGTTAGATTAATGTGCAGACCCATAGTTTTTTACTGCCAAAGTCTTTGATCAAGTTCAATTTATTGGGATTAACCTGAGGTTCAAGCACGGACTATGATCCATTTCAAGTCATTATATGAAGCTTCCACTTTCTCCAGCTGCGATTGGATTTCTAGTCCATATAATTACACACAAGTTTAAGCTGTCAAATCTCTCTTCCAGTTATGATGGTTCTTTAATGGCCCTCTGATATAACATATTAATTTCTTCTTATTTTTGTCTTACATTTATACCTTTTTGACTGTGCAACATGCCCCTTCAATTAGCAGGTGTTAATTGTTACCTTAGAGGAAGTGCAGTGCTGTGATAAATGCTACTTTTCATGGAGACACAGGAGAAGTGCCTGATTGTGCCTTGGTGTTAATATAGAAATGTGTTTTACAGTCAACATGTCACCGTGCTGTGCGTCAGCATGTGAGTTACAAGACCCCACAGCCTGTGCAACTTTGTGTGGACCCCGCTGCCCCTGCATATTTCACACACCCAACTCTCTCTGTGTGACACCTCCCAGCACGCACATGCATCATCACGTCATTGATGTCTAATTGATACTTTCCTATTTATTGTCACCTTCCCCCTCTGTCAGCTGACTTGGCTCTTCATGTCACTTTGCATTTAAGGACTCCCGGTTGCCTTGATCTCAGTAATTAGATTTTATGTGCTAATTGGTGTAAATACAATGATGGGAGTAGCAGCAATTCGCAGCTATGAGTTGTGGTTGTGATAAATGTCGAGTGCAGTAATACGGGATAGCACAAGTGTCTCTTGGAAACTGATACTTCTGTCATCAGTTCTTACTATTTTATTAATTTTTTTATTATTTGAAAGAGATGTGCATCTTTTATCAATTGTAGACATCTTGAGGTATTTTTGCATCTTCTGGTTTTAAGTTTAATTTACCTTTAGAGGCAAATGTCACATTTATTTTAAGGTCATGTTCTCAACTTAAATATCAACATGACAGCAATTTTTAGCCTGGATTATGTACATAGAGAGACCTGTGGTTCTGTATCTCTCTTGGATCTGCAAATAAAATAAAAATAAGTTGTGCAAAGTTACTCTAATCTGTTTGCAACATATAAAATAACCAGAAATGTAGTAGCGTCATTTTCTAAATTAACCGGGTCATTGTTGAGCGGACATCTAGAATATAAGAGCCCTTAGCTATGTATACTGATTTCATGACAAAGTGAGATTGAACAAGAAACGGGTCATTGTTTCATACAAAAATTCATTTTAAAAAGATAATAGTAGTTGTTACAATAGCAAGTCATTACAATTTGTATGTATTTCAGCCCTTACAAGCAGCCTATAACAAAACGTTAAATCAATAGTATTAAATTGCTTTGAGGCTATCATAGTTTTTTTTAACAGCAATAGATCAAAGGTTTTATTTCAGAAGTCTTTAAACTAATATGAAGGTGTAGCTATCACTGCAAAGGTATATTAATTTATTCATTATTCTATAGCACTTAATCCAATTCAGGGTCACAAGGGGGCTGAAGCCTATCCCAGCAATTAGTAGGCAAGATGCCAGACACCCTGGACAAGTCGCCAGTCCATCACAGGCCAACACAGAGCAGCAAATAACCACTTACACTTATTCATAGGGATCATTTAAAGTAACCAATTAACCTAATATACATGTTCTAGGATGGTGGAAGGAAACTGGAGAGCCTGGAGAGGACCCATGCTAACCACTACTCCACTATGCAGGTCCGCAAAACATTTGCACCATGAAAATATAGATTTAATTTTTCAAAGCAGCCTGTTTTTGATGTTTAATGATAATAAAAGTAAAATATTTTCAAAGCCTTACCATCAAAAATAATGTGTGTATTCCAGAATTATATATATATTTTTATAAAAATATCAACTCTACAATGTTCAGTTTCAATACAATAATGAGGAGATTAAATTAGAAACTTCCACATTGATTAAAATGCTGCAGCAATATAGCATAAAAAACCCCACAAAAAACAAACAAAAAAAAACCAGACATGTTTCTTTACCCCTTCTCATCTTAAACTTGCTTCTTTTTAAACTCTGTGTTGTCAGCAGATGTCCTTCTAACGGAGACAAAGAAAATGAGAGGGGGCTGGATATCATCAGCATAGAAATGAGCTTCCTCCATGCCTCTTCTAAGGCACAGCCTCAGCGCCGCTCCAGCCACTACACTACCTTTTCAACTTGCAAATGACAGTGTCACCAAATGCTATGCTTCCATCAATCAAGTCAGGGGGGTCATGAATATACAAAAGGCAAAGCGGAGACTGGCTGCCTCCCGCAGCTCTACTTGGCCCAATTATACAGGCTCAGCTTTCTCCTGTGAGCTTCCACTTTTTTGTTTCAGTCTAAAGGGTACAGTCCAAAGCAGCCCCAGGCTTAATCAAGGTAGGTCACGCATACTGGACCTCTCAAGTGGACTGCAAATGCAAGTTAAATGTGGACACCAAATGTCATCTTTCTTTTACATCATTGCTGCTAGGGGGCAAAGACAGCAGGGGTTAGCTCTACACCCCTTTTTCCTGCATACACTCTGCCACATCCCATGAACTGAAGTCCTCTTCTTCACCCAAACACAGGACAAGACCACATGGCTGCTGCAGCCCTCTCCTCTCTCTGCAGCAGCCTGCTTGCCCCTTTCGTTACCCCAGCTGTCAGATCATAGCAGTGAATTAGCATTCTAACGGATACGCCTCAACCCGGGAATGAATTAGCACACAGGACTAACTAATGACCTCCCTGCTGAAAGTGGACCTTACAGTCGATGGCATAGCTGATCAATATCCCTGCTTCGGCTCAGCTTACTCTCACCGCTCTCTTTTCAGTGCTCACAAACTTCTTCTGCAGCATTAAAAATATTTAAGACTAAATTAATTTAGAAACTTTAAACATTGGGTAAAGTTGAGTTGAATTAAAAAACTAAATTAAAAACAACGACCATAATCAATATTGTCTAACAGCTACATATCCATTATGACAGAAAAAATAAGGCAGATCCACATGTTATTGTAAGTAATGGAAATGCTAGTGGATAGCATCAATCACTGAATGCAGTCATTGTGCTCTTGCTTTGTATTGACAAAGTGATGTGAGACCTTATCAATCAATCACTAGAACTGATGATTCTAATTGTTTTTGATGAGCATGGCACTGATGTAATGATTAAGAGCATGTCGGTACGTATAAAGCTGTTTGCTTAATAAAGTAAAAGGAACTTTTTCAGGTGATCAACACCAATAACCCAGAAAAAGACTTTTTGGAGCATTTAACAATGACGTCTTACAGTATAAACCAACCCCCCACAATCCTATTTATCTGCTAAAGAAAGGCAAGCCATTTATACAATATGATCAAAAAACATGAAAGAAGATTACTGATAGTTTTGTTTATCACAATTTAAAATCTAGCCAAAAGAAATTCACAGATAGGAATTTTTTTTTCTTCAAAAAATGCCGCATAAAGCTTTGATCAGCCATTTTGATGTGTTAATGTGTCAGCAGAATCACAGCAATCAAGCCACAATAAGTCTCAGAGGGGCATGAAGAAGCAAAGGGTTAATGTGGGCCTACGGCTGCGAAAATAAATTACTCTAAATATGTAAGTGGATGTTGGAATGGGGTCTGTAAGAGCAGAGCGAGTTTGGGTAAACCAACGTCTGTCTGCAGTAATTTATAGACAGCTATGATAAATACTATTTGTCCATGACAGTCACATGAAATAATAAACCGTGGCTGGCTGTAAACATTACGAAATCCTGACACTATTGATTTATAATGTCTAACAGTGACATCAAACCAAACTACTGACAGAAACAATGCCAGGGCTTTAGGAGCAGTTTGTCAACTATTAATTCTGTCAAAGGGGGTTTTGCTCTAAGCCGAGGGAGCTTGTCTTGCAGTTGTCAATCCCTTTGCTGGAAATGACTGCAGCACGTCCATGGGTAAGGGCCCTAGGCACTGCTCCGTTAGCCCTAATTACCCCCATCCCTGCTTTGGCAACGACAAAACCAGCTTCTATTTAAAATGCATGTTAATTATGCAAATTATTAATTGGGCTGGTGCTTGAGGATTTGTGTTTATGCCTGGATTAGAGTTAATAACTGTATCAAGCCACGTTTTAAGCCTGACCTATGACAAGTAATGCTGAGGTGCTGAAAGGGATATTTTCCAATACATTACCCTCTCTTCTCTTCCAAGTCCATTCCCCATTACAGGGGGTTGAATAAATGACATGCAGATTTTCTTACCCTACAACAACACCCAGTTTGGATCTGCATGCTGTGCAGTGTAGTATCATCTAACAACGTTGCACAGTGGTATTTTGTTAGAGGTTCTGGAGAAGGAAGAGCAAGCTATATTTGCTAATGTACTATGTGCACATAGGCACACATGACACTGGCATGCGGTCACATAAACAATAAGAGGGGCTCATTTCATAGCAATCCAGGATTTGCTGTCAGGCT
>JBAMIG010000012.1:18453609-18468189 GCA_037177335.1 Kiunga ballochi | reverse complement strand
GATGTGACTAGCAGAGCTGCAGACGGCTACACAGTTGATTGTGATAATAAAGGAAAAAGGGTGCACCTCTTAGCTTTTGTGTTACCTGGCATGGGGGAGGACTTGGTCTAATTGTCTGATCAACACTCCTATCTTTAGCAGCATATCCTCCTGTGCTTTGATGCCTTCAGATAAATGCTCTCGACATACACACATATATAAACACATACCAACAGAAAGCGCTTCGTCTGCGAGTCAATTCACAACTTTTTTTAAAAGGTAATATGCATTTTGTTTAAACAAACAAACAAAAAAAAACGTATTTAAAATATGGGAAAGTGTCTCAGAAAACAAAGTGAAGCCGGGTTCCAGTTTTAATATTCCAGCGCTTTACTGAGATTTGAAAGAGGTTCTAAATTAATTCTAAGCTTGAGATACACAAGCCTTTTCTGCACACGCAAGCCTTCACAAACGCTTTAGATCGTTTCATTCTCTCGTTGCCTGTTTTTATTTTTTTAATTCATTCTTTTTCCTAAGCAAATGTTCCCAGGAATATCAAGGTGTTTTTGTTGCAAAGCTCTAACTGATCCACGGGGATTTGCTTCCAACAGCCTGTCTCTCCCTCGCCTTTCAACACAAAACTCTGTGCTCCAATCAAAATGAACCACCAGGGACCCCCCCCACCCCACCCTCCCCCCTGAGCTAAGCCTGTTCCAAATGCTGTGATAGCAGCCTCTCTGCCATTGATCGCAGAGTTTAGCACAGAGCATGCATGCCACTGTTAGCAGAAAACAAAGACCTCTCTCCCTTTAATAGTGGCGCACACTATTAACGCACCTAACGTCTTCTGCTTCCCTGTGCCCTGAAGAATGAAGGAAAGAAAGCAGACTGCAATTAAAAAGGTTAACTAGGGTCCATGTCTTGTCTCAAGTCATCTTTTTCACACAAATCTTTTTACCTCACATAAAGATTGATATTGTTCGGGGGTCCGCCTACACTTGCCATAGGAGATAAAATAAATGCTCGTGTGTCTTACTTCTGTCTTCTACATTGCAAATCAAATTTTAGAAGCTGAATTCAAAAAGGAAACATTGCTTTATTGATCCACCTAACACAGACCTGGATGATCTCATGAATTAGAAATGAAATAAATCACCATTAACCCCACAGAACTCTGCTTGTGGTCGACCACTGACAAACCACAAAGATCTTTTTTTTCTTTTGGGAGGGGGGTGTTCAGGATAATTCGTCCTGGCAAAGTATAAATATAACTATTTACTAAATACACCATGTGTCTGTTTATTTAATCAAGGTCTGATTTACTTGTGACAGAGAATAAATTCTTCTATTTTCTGTGAGCCTCTATAAAATTGCCATCATTTTTAATTAATTCTTAATTAAAATATATTACACCACAGCTTCTACCCATCTCTCTTGATATTCTAACATAATCAATTCAGAACCATTTACATATCATTAATTAAAAGCTTTCCTCTCTCATCCTTAAAATCATAATGAGGGCCGATTCCTCATTAGTAACCTATAAGGGAGAAAATAACAATACAGTAGAGAATGGATGGCACATTCCTCAGCGAGCCCTTTGTCTCTTAGTTTTTTTGTCTGTTTTTTTCTTTTTTTCTTTTTCTCAATTGAATTTCAGAATTACTGAGTCAATTTTGTCAACTCAATGAAAGCAAGGGAAGCAACAAAGACTCTTAGTTTAAAGCTAGTTGTCCTGAGGTGGCTTGATTTTAGACAAAGTCTGTTATAACTTTTATAAAGAGTAGGATTTAAGGTACTGTGCACAAATGACAAACAAAAAAACAAAAAAGCTTCTCAGTTTGAATGAAAATGTATAAATAAATGCATAGTCGCATGTGCATTTCTTAACGTTAACTGTGAAGTGATGCAGGACGATAAATGATCTTACTTATTTAGGACTCTGCAGATATTTTCTCTGAGTAATAAACAGGTCTGCATAAACATATAAGCCAGTTTAATGCTTGCTGTTACATCATCTGATCACACAATTGAATTTAACCGTGAATTTGTTTGCATTTACACAAATAACAGCCGAAGGTCATTTATTATCCAGACTTTATAAAAAAAAAAAGCCACCCTGCTCCTACTATCTTTCCATCTTGAGCTCTCTCTTAAGGAAGAGTAATAATATCAAGTAATGATAGGTATTGTTATGCCGAGGATCAGGCACATTCTGATTTTTATCGCTCGTCTCTCACAGGTGCTCCGGCGTTACTTGTCAGGACTGCATGTCTGGGTCTTCCACATGTCAGATAAAAATCGCTGCACTTGGTGTTTCGGCAGCCTGACAGCAATTTATTTGAATGTTTTGTCACACTGGTGTTGGTGCATTTTGTGTGGGCTGCTCACTGGAATGGCAACAGCTCATAGCTCGCTGACACTTTCTAACACACACATGCACACACACCCACACACACATGGTCTGACATAAAATCACAGATGCATACTGCAGTGAATTCTTACTATAATTAAAATCAGACCATCAGGTTTTAAAAAAAGGAAAAATTGTTTAGAAAAAGAGCTGCTGATAAACTACAGCTTCATTTATGTCTAACACCCTATAAAGCAGGTTACACCGCATAATTAACACTAACTATCCTTTTAAAATTTTAATTTGCACCTATGTGACCGCACGCACCACCTTATATAAGCCCAAAATAAAATGTCTCATCATCTGGAAACAGCCAACTTTATCTCAATGTAGCCATAAAAATTATTGTCCATATTTACAGTTAGAGCTAATTTTTTTTCTACAAAGCCAGACTATTATTACATCTAAAGAATTATATTGAATACAAACCATACTGAGATCTTTTGATTTTCTCAGCTGACATAGAATATTGAGTGAGTTAATGAAATCCTCTCAAAGACAGGAACTCTATTTTTACACCGTGATAATTAAAGTACGGCACAGTTATAATTTACAGCCCTCGCTTAATTGCATAGGAAAAGTAAAATGGGAAAGCTCTACAGTATAAGAGGAGATTAAATGTGTGTCTCTCTGTGTGTAGCTTCAGTCAAGAAGACTGAATGTTAAATAGCTCCCCATGCATCTAAACAGCCGGATTGTATCTTTCAGCATCATGAAATGTATCAAAGATAAGGTAATGAAATATACACTCCTCTATTTTTCCACTACCAGGCCCTTTGACAAATCGAGTACAATCCAAAATCTCCATAAATCACTATTAAAGACAAGTATATCATCACCAGCGTATATATCTTCCCCAGTCTGACCTGTAGACTAATGAGAAAAGGCCCAGACTATCTTGTCTGATTAATTAATTCAAAATGTCGGCTGTTATTCAAATGTGAGGCTGGTGTTATTTGAATAACACTTGACAGCGACGCCTGAAGAAATAATTTCTGGTTTGTGAGGCTGCTGCGGCATTACTGATGATGGCTCATGGAAATGTAAGAAGCCGAGGAGTATTTTTCCCCTCTTTGCTAGTCCTCTCGCTTTCCCTCCCTCACCTTTTCAGTCATGATAGCCCCGGAAAAGTATTTCATTACTTCAACCCGGCCCTCACCCTCTTAACAATTATGCCCCTTACTGTTTTTTTTCCTCTTTTTTTCTTTTATTTTTCAGCTGTCTGTCATTTCTCTGTGTTTGTATTCCCTCCCAGAGTCAGCCCAGATCTACAGGGCAGCGCTTTGGCTCTGCAAGAGACATGCTGGCAGAGAGGAAGGTCATGGTTTTTACAACTGCAGCTCCCCAATGCTGACAGCCCACGCTGCCAAAGTGACACACTGTGTTTGGCTTTCCCACGTTCATACAGCTCCATAGCACTTCGTTTTATCAAGGAGCACGACACACACACATGCAAACACACACATTTAATCAGCATCAGAGCTGCATTTCCTGTCAGCGTGCCACAAAAATGATCACATGTATGGACATAATCAGAGAACATTGCAAAAGACAGAAGTGGACTTTTTCCACTTTGGTTCTGCACTTTTACTTTTTCTGTCTTTCTTATTTTACTGCAAAAGCCAGCGGACTGGGGGCAGGGAAATGAGTCACTGGAGAAAGAAAAGCATAGATATACGTGCTGAGGCCTAGGGGCAGCGCACACCCCTCTATCGCTTCCCTCATCAAGCATGGATTCTAATCAGGGCTGGGGAGATATAAGACGCTCAGTCATTAAATAAATTAACTCTGCCACTCCATGCTCTCCTTCAGCACCCGTGCAAGGCCCGCCGTGCTCTGCATACTTACAGGGGCTCACCTTCACACCGTACCCTAGCATGCCTGCCAACACACACACAGTTTCGAGACAAAAACTGGAATATTTAGAGAAGGAGATAAAACCACACCTCCTGCCTCTCAACAATGTTCCCATCCTCACAGAGAGCTTTCATATAATTGCACCAGGTGATAAAAGTAAATATCCACTTGTTATTTTTGTCTAATAATTTTGAAATAAAATGTACACAAATGAGAAATGCTTGCTAAAACCTAATGTTGATTTAGAGGGTTGGTCGGACAGAAATTACATGATTTTTCTTTTTCTTTTTTTTTAATCTGAGTAGTACGCTGCCATTCATCAAGAGGAAGCAAGTGCAGTGACGAACAGTAAGAGAGCTCAGTGTCGGCTCGGATCACTGACACAAACAATCAAAGCTGACACAGTCTTCGTATAGCACCTGCCACTCCGGCAACACAAATAGATCAATATAAGGGGAGCTCATTCACTGTTTAAAGCTCATATCCTTGCACCCACATCATCTTCCAGAGCACTGTGATGTAAAAAGTGCATGCTTAATACATATCAATCACTCTGACAGAGGAAATGCTTATTTGAGGAGCCAAAGTGAGGCAAATACACCATGTCAGCAGAATGTCCGTTGTCAAAACTTGCCATTTGAATTTTCAGGCACATTGTGCCGAGACAAATGTCCTTAGAAATCCCTTACATTGCAATTTATATCATTTTAATGCACACTTTAATTCTCCATTACTTAGAGAGGAAGAACCTGTGAGGGTGGAAACACATTAGAGAAAGTAAGAAATGAACAGAAGGGTCTGGGGATCTCTCTAGCAGACATAATTAAATATTCATGCGTCTCCTCCTAGGACACAACAGATACAGATCATTATCATGGCAACAGCACACCACCATTTTGTTCACACACTTGGCTCCAAATCAATGCATCTGTATAAAATTCCATATAAAAAGAAGGCTAAGAGACAAAGCCCCAGATACTGACGCCATTATTAACATAAGTCACCTTTTGTTTGTAGTTCAAATGGCCCATATGAATATTAATTGTATTCAGACTCTTTATTAAAACAGCTAAAATTACAAGCAACGGATGGATTTCTTTGTAAAGGTGTTCTTAGGCTGTCTTGTCATCTCTTTGAGGCACAGGACAAACTTCCAGCCCACAGTGTAGGTGAAGCCTTCCAAAATTCATTACAACCAATCAGCCATTCCCTGCCGACTGCTTGAGGAAAGAGGAAAAGGAGAATAGCAGTAATGTACTCTGGATGACCTCCACTTTCTGAAGAGAAACCTTTTTTTCTTTTTTTTGTGCTTTTCAATCCTCATCAAAGAGAAGCAAAGAAGGGACAGCATTCCCCTGCTCACCGTCATTAATCATAGCTTTCTGGAAGCAAGTGCATATTAATTTCTGTCATCCCAAACATCATTTGGTATTGTTATGCCACGGCTTGGTTCTCATTCACCAGCAGACGTTGGCCGTTCCTCCTGGTTTGAGGGAAGACAGGGCCTGTGTGGCTGTGTTTCAGAGCAAGAGGCCTTTATCCCTGGGGCTCTGACACCAATTAAGCCATTTCACCGAGAGACGAAAACAGGGCCCGCCGTTTTACTGTAACATGAGCCAGCACCTAGTTGCTGGCCCCTCGCCATCTTTCCATTACTTCAGACACAAAAATGAACTTCAAGGACTTAAGAAAACAAAAAAAGACAGTCTGCAGAGCAAATGGTTTTACTTTACTAACCCCTAAAAAAAAGCGTTGGAAAGTTTGTCCTCTGAATGTCCACATCAGTGGGAGTAAGCGCCGATAAAACAATAATCAATAACTATTTTGTAGATATGTATTTAAATGCAACCAATATGATAAGACATTTTGCCACAACAGTTAAGAAAAATGCTCAGAGTGCACTTTCCTTTAGATCTTCTGCCCCCCAATGTTTCCTTGCAGCAGGCAGCAGAGTGGAGTGTGTCTTAAGGCTACAGCAGAATAATGCAAGGTTTGTTATGAATTAAATATTAGAAATCTTAACTCAGCAGCCAATAAGAATTATTTGCCTTATTAAAGCAGCAGAAGACACTGATTAAAATTTCATTGCATTGCAGTCCTTTTCCCTTTCCTACCGTCAATATATCATTGTAACGTATGAAAAGTGGAACAATGGCATCTGAAACAATAGAGAGAGGGGCTCGGATTGCAGGCTTGCAAATGAAGAGACGATAACACAGATTCACTTTTCCTATCTCCACAGAACAATCTTGTGTTGAAGAAGACAGGTGACAATTATATATCACACTGTCTTTGTAAGGCCACAAGCTGCACAAGCTACAGCTGGATACTCTGACAAAGTTTCTATGAGAATTAAAAATGTGATGGCTGATCTCTTACTAAAATTTACTTTAGCTTCTAAATCTCATCTCCTGCTGGAGTAACAGTCGCACGCGTGCGAGCAAAAACGCAGACAGGTTTAAAACAATAATAAATAAAAGCCTGCCGTCTAGTATAAACGTTAAACAGAAAAGGCTGTTTGCACAAAGACAGAAAAGAAAAACAAGATTGCTTTCAGAATCAGTGAACTCACATGTGGTAGGTCATTTAGCTGCCCACATGTAGTGTGTACAGGGTAAATGGAAATCGCAGTGTGTATAATCCCATGAGGGAAAACTCTTGGAAAATGACAAGGAATTAAATAATCACAGAAATGGCTTGTTTCAGAGTGGGTTTTTTTTTACTTTCCCCTAGTTCCACTGATAAGCTATAAACTGTAAAGTTATAGATTTTTTTTTGCATTATAAACTGATGTGTGCAAAATTGAAAATAATTTAAGTTTCCACTTTTGTTTTACTTTTTTTTTTCCAATAATACCTTCTTTTCATTTATCAAGGCTTCCAAAGAAACCCTGTATAATGGTATTGGAAACTCCAGAGATGTATAAAAACACATTCCTTACTAACTAGTGCAAACATTACAAGAATTTATTTGTTTACATGAAGCATTTCTTAAAACTGGTACAAATGGATAATCGCTCTCAGGACTGATCAACTTTTCCTCTGCCCGCATAAAATTGATATTTTTGGATTTAGCAGCAAACAGATGCTACAAAAAGCAAAAGAGGCATGAAAAGAGTCTCCAACAGGCACGCTCCTACAGCCGTAAACTAATTTCAATCAATCCTTCCTCTTTGCATCCAAAGCAGCCTCTGCTGGCTGCCACTGCCTGAAGATAACTATTTCACCACCTCTGTCATGCCTAATTAACAGCTCAGATGTACAATTCAGAAATTTTGCAATTAACCTACTAAAATATTGTTGGAGGATGCTAATTGTTATGCCAGTTGCCATAAAGACTCATTTGCATAACGTATGTGCAAAAAACAATTATGAGCTGTTGATCGCGCAGGAGCCTGCAGAAAATGCTTGAAGCCATAGAGGGGGAGAGAGGGGGACGTGCTCGGGTGCACAGATGGGGGGACAGCATCGGATCATTGTACAAAAAAAAAAGGAAAAAAATACAAATTTGAGTATCCGTGCATGCAGATACAAGCCAGCTCTGCTGCAGAGACATCTATCCCCACAGCACAAAAGCATTTACCCTTCCAGATGAAACTGATATGTATACTGTTGTTTTGTTGTTGATCTTTTTTTCCTCCTCTGTCCTCTTTGTCTAGAGCTCTTTCTTTTTATGTTGGCTGATGGGGAAATGGTGGGTATTTGGGAGCTACTTAGATAATAGCCCCATCTTCCCCAGTCCCTCTTGTGCTTTAGAGGAGGAAGCAGTAGCCCTGCCATTGAGCCAGTCAGGAACCCAGCTGTGCACAAACCATTCGACACAACACTATCAAGTCACTGCAGCCGCATCACTGGGGCTCCCTGAGACAAAAAGCAGCCAAAGTCAATTGTTTTTGCTCCTGAATAGCTTTCTATTTTCTGTCACCCATTTGCTGAGGCTTTTTCAGGCTTAAAGAAAAAAAAATTGAATAACATAAAAGGATTTTTTACTCCACTGCTTGTAAATGTTTTTTTTATATAACCTGTAACTGCATAATATAATAATAATAATAATAATAATAATAATAATAATGATAATAATATTTAAAATAAATAAATAAATGAATTATTAATAATACTAATTATACTACTACTACTACTACTAATAATAATAATAATAATAATGTGGGTGGGGTAAAAGGCTTATTAAGTTTGTCACTTAAATTATTGTTCCCTGAAGTTTTAAAAAAAATGCTGACCACCTCACTCACTAAACCTATTACTCCAGGTAATTTTTATTTAGTCTGTCTTGCATGAGGTGTTAATTACAAGTTCATCCCTAATCTGTGCTTTTTTTTTCAGGCTCAACATTGAAAGTCACAAACAAACCAATAAACACACACAAGCTAAATGTAATACATGCAACAAAACGGCAACACTGACTCGACCTCTGAGCCCCCCTCCAATCCTAATCCACTGGATCAAACACAGAATCACAGCATTTATCAGCCTAGATCTGCGACATTCCCTCCCTCCCCTGCATCTTCAGACCCCCTCGTTTCTGAACCTGATGAGTCAAAGGTCAGGAAAACAACAAGTCAATACGCAACCAGAAGCGTCTTGCAGCTGAGAGAGCTGTGGAGAGGGCTAAGCCGCTCTGTAGCACTCCATGATTTAGCCTGTAATAGTTTTCTGTAATCTCTTTCTATTGATTAAACCTCACATCAAAGAGGAGTCTTGCTACAGAACCTCTCTTTTTTCTGGTCAGAAATACCATATGGAGGTAATCTTTCACCTTTGTTATTCTTGCCGCTCCTGCTGCTGCCGCTGTGAGCCCCTCTTCCAAGCATGAGAGCAAGACACGGGAGTAGCCAGCAGGATAAAGTAAACCCAGCACATAGGACAGACTGCAAAACTCATCTAATTTGATTCCATAGCATTTTTTTTACTCAGTGCGTTCATTGTCTTCTAACCCAGCCTGAAGGAGAAAGGGTAAAAGATAAATGCTTCGTTTCTCCTGAAACATGTATTTTTTCTTTCTTGGTTTTTATAGTTTTAGCAAAAAAAAAAAACATCACATACTAAAGAACAAAGAACAACACACGCCAACAGAATCTCACATTTAGCTTATCTACATGCAAAGCCAAGGAAATGTAGGGGGGGCCTCCTGCTAAAAACACTCAATTTAGTGACAGGCAAATGACTTCATGCTGCCACTTAATCTCATTTCTTGCATAATGCTCTCTAATTAGCATATCAAAGTGAATTAATACTTCTAGGGCATTAGCAATGCAGAAATATGCTGTAGCTCTACAATAACAGTTAGATGACTGCCATAAACTTCTAAACAACTTGACAGCCCTCTTTGCTTTTAGTAGAAAAGGCATTTTAAAATCTCAAATCTAAAAGAAAAAAAAACATTAAATTTACCTTCACAACACCTTGATCAGACAATTCAAACCAGGCTTTCATCTCACTTTTCATCTGCACACGTGACAATAAGTCCTGATAAGAAGATACATGTGCTTGGTAATTACGCTGATGATTCTTGGACCGCATTCAGATTTATTATTAAAAGTTGTTTTCAGCCAGTGGTGTCTTCCATGGCTAAAAGACAGCAGTCCCGTGTGTCACCTGAACAGACGTGAAAGGGCCAAGAAAGACCTGCGAATGATGCCACAGGAGCCATTGAAAGGCTCACTGTGTGCTGGAAAAACAGGGCGGTCAACAAGGCCACCATACCAGCTGAGCTCTGTCAGTGGCTAAGAGGGGGAGGCTGTGACTCTAAACCACAGGTTAACCATGCACACACATTCACACACACACATCCTCAAACTTGTTCTACCTCTCCTCCATTATCTCATCTCTCACACACTCAGATCTCTCACACATATTTCTTTAAAAACTTATTTTCATTTCATTTTGAAGGGAAAGATTTTTTTTAAATATAGGAGTTTAGCTGAAATGTTCAACTTAAAAACATGATAACTTCAGTCACTGAGCATGATCTATGATTTTATGTTTGCTCTTTTCTTCTTTTTTTGTCTTTTAAACCGGCTTCCTATTACAGCAGAATTGCTTTTGCACTTTCCCATCAGTTCTGGCATTTGATATGATGCGTGGGATCTGCATGTTTAGTTTTTTCCTGCTGTAACACTTCCATTATCTAAACTAAACAAGATAAACAAGCGCAACACAGCACCTCAGCTGGACTGAGGACCCCCCTGCCCCTCCCCGTGGACACCACCTGTGTTGAGGAAGTTCATAAAGTTTTATGATCTCTTACAAGCTAATTTCCCCATAAACTGCACAAAGGTCACAAATCTGACAAGGGCTTGGATTTACTCGAGTTGTTGTTGTTTTTTTCTTTGCTGGGAAAATACTTGTAGAAAAATAAATATTGATGTACAACAGGTTGAAGCGTTTTGTTTCGAGTTAAAAGAATGGGGCAATTACATTAGTAAAATGTATTCTATCACTCTAAAATATAAAACAGAAAAATATATAAACATATTTTCAATAATCACTAAATATCAATTTTGACTTAATTTACTTAAATGGTATGGTACCTGTAGCATCCACAATTAAGGATATCACTTTAAAAAATATGCTATGATAAAGTCTAAACCCTAAAAATAATAATATTTTAATAAATGTTCACATGTAATTGCAATTACTCACAAGTGTGCAACAGTATTAAACTATCAGGACTGATCATAAATAGTTTATATAAAGATTTCACCCTTATTGATGGTAATTTTCTTCTCCAAATTAAATTTTTCTCCAAGCAAATTCTGTCATCTACATCCCCACATTTTCTAAAATTTGGCGTATGTATACAGTTGGACCCCAATTAGATTAAAAGTGTAGCCTCCTTGAAAGCTTAGCAATTGTTAACATGTTATAAAGCATCAATTCTGTGTGATCTTCGCAGTGTAGAACATATGTTACGGGATTTCCCCATTACGCTCTGTGCCAGGGAGGTGAGTCTGAAAGCTAGAGCACACTTTCTGCTCCAATCCAAGCAACCAGTGCTGGAAAAGACATTCCTACTGAAAACAGAAGCGGCTTCAGAGGAAACAGAATCAACCTGCTGTACAAACAGAGCTGTTTCCGCATGGACACAATGACATATTTAAAAAAGTGATTGATTTATGTGGGCAGACCTGGATTTTAACCTGGATGCCACTGGATCATCATGAGGTAAAAATATGCCTGTGAGATACTGTGCTACTTGATAACTAATTCTCTCTTTTTTCCTTCTTTATAACCCAATAATAGGATAAATTTTACTGAAATATCTTACCTGTCTTTTCTTTGATTTCACAGAGAACGCTGAAGAGTGCTGGTTTCATTCTGTGACAGTTCAGTCCATGTTTCCTGTTTCAGTATAAGAAAAAATAAAATACTGAAATAAGTAAACACTGATTAATCATATATAAGATATGTAAACAGATGTTTACAGTTGATATTGTAAATGCTCCAACATATTTTCATGTCAAAAACTTTCTTACCAAGAGTTAATAGCTATTTTTTAAGTTATATTAAACCTTCTCTTCATAAAATGTTCTAATAAAAATATGCATGTTTCTTTAGATAATTAGTCATTAACTGCACTGTGTATGTATAAACAGGATTTAACAGCAATTGTAGTTTTACTCATCAATGAGCATAAAGGACATATTCATACTAACTTTTTTCTACATACGGCTTCTCACTGGTTCACACTGGCAGGTAGTTTAAATAAAATGTGACAACTTTATCATGTGATAATGCTTTCAGAGGAAACAAATTAGCTGCACCTTAAATTATCATTACAGTCACTCCAACCTATTGTTACGCATTGGGGAGTTTGGTTAATCGGGGCACATCTCAGTAATGATGAGTGCAGCGATTTGTTGGGGCCGAAGTTAATAAAACATATAAATAAACCAACTTTGCTTGCGCCTCGTCCAGACTTTGATCAGTTATGGTCATTATTTGATGCAGAATGTCACCAATGTCTTGCTTTCTTCCGTCTCC
This sequence comes from Kiunga ballochi, assembly GCA_037177335.1. Lineage (NCBI taxonomy): Eukaryota > Metazoa > Chordata > Actinopteri > Atheriniformes > Pseudomugilidae > Kiunga > Kiunga ballochi. The sequence continues at coordinate 18,455,940 of JBAMIG010000012.1, read as the reverse complement.
GTCTGCCCCGTCGTGTCCATGTGGAGGCGGCAGTGCCATGCCTCCTTGCACCGAGTGGCCAGCCAGACTGACACCGCCGATCGACTGCATGATCCGGGCTTGGTCGTCCATAGTAGCCGCTAAAGAGTCTGTGCACTGAGCCACACAAATTGAAAAACTCATATACGAAATCGGCTATAGCATGTGCTGCAGACAAGAGATGTATCACTGTGTGATTGTTTGGCAAAAAAAATAAAAAAAATAAAGCACACGGAATTTTATTAATCTTTGTTTTTTTGTATATAGTCTTCAGCGGTGATGTTTAAGCTTAAATCTTGTCCAAGTTCTCGCTGTCCTCTCGTTGCTTTACGCGCGGTCCAAAGTGCCAAAACGCGTGGCTCTGTTTGTAGAAAAACGCATTAATCTTTCTTCTCCTTTAGAAAACTTCTTTGTCAGAACTGACGGTCCATCATATCCCGCAAAAATCCTCGCAACAATCTGTCTTTTTTCTTAGATTTCACCGGTGGAGTAGACAGAAACGCTCCTTGGTGATCGCTCATTTATTAGCGCTCTTCATGAGAATCCCGGCGCATTTCCTCTCGAAAATGTCCAAATCCTCCTCGCGAAGCAAAGGCGACGCACACACACACACATACACACACAAAAAAAAAGAAGGAAAAATATCCAAGGTGGAAACGTGTAAACAAATCAAACAATCTCAGGCTTGCAGGTGTTGTTGCCAATAATAAATGTGCAGAAATTTTTCCTGCGACAATTGACAGTATTTAAAAAATATATATACACAATATTTAGCAGGTGTCCAAAGGTTACTATAAAAAATATTAAATTTACAAAAAGTTGGGAGATTTTTTTTAGAAAAAAAGCAACAGCGCGACGAAATTAATTAGGATTCAACGTTGTATAAAGGCGATGCGCAAAAAATATCTCGCCCCGCTAAAATTTATGAGCTCCAGTCTCTGCCTGTGTGTGTTTTATGTTGTTTGATGGCAGCAGTAGTGAGCGATTGACAGTGTGCCAATGCCACTCATTCAGTGCAGACGTGTCAGAGAAGGGTAGAGGGGTAGGAAAAAAAACCAAAATACCAGATGAAAATGCACGCTCCGCCCTGCAGAGGAGGGGTCTATATTCTTGTCACTTCTCGCCTGAACACCGAAAAACAAAATGTTAAGAGCTAGTACTTAGGATGGTGATAATAATGATGAAAGCAAGGCAGAGTCCCCTCTCTCTTTCTGGCAGCAGCGGCAGCAAGGTATCCTCGTTTCCTCACACGTGCACGTGCAGCAATGTGCATATTCTTTACCAGTGACAAAGAATTAGCCCTGCAACACCACAGCCAAATACATAATGAGAGTTTTTATACAGTTTGATGTAGAACTGCATAGTCGCTTGTAAGCCTCGGTTCAAGCCAAGCGAGGAGTAGACATGTTTATATTAATGAAGGTAAAGCCCCTTGACCAATCCCAGGCTGGGATGATGAAGAGTGACTATCCATCTGTCCTATTGCTGGCAGATGCATCACGCCAAAAACCCACCCACTCCATCCTTCCATCTTAATGCTGCTCGTGCAAAAAAGGATGGGAACTTCTGATTGGTCGTTGCTACGAGTGACATCCATTCCACAAGCAGGCGGTGCTGCTCGGTGCTCCTCCGCAGTTGCTATGGCAGCAGACAAGTTGTTGAGCTGGATGCAAGGCAACAAACATGTCGTGTATCTCTACGTATTTGTGTTGAAGGGGAAATTTTAAGAAGGGAAGAAAAGGAACGTGTTTAGCTTTCAGTCTAAGATGATTGTACAGCTACGCTACATAACTGAATTGTGTAATTATGTAGAAAACTTTGTGCAGGTGTTATAGAGAAAAACTCCTTTCCAGGGGGGGTTGTGACCTTATTCCTTTTTTTATTCAAAAATACAGAAAATGTAAGATATGAATAGAGACTGAGATTTTAAATTTAAGCTTTTAAAAAGTTTGTTTCAACATCACATTATTTCAAACATAAGTGTTTCAACACTTATGCAGTTTTACTTTGTATTTGTCTAATGTGATGGTTTTTGTTTGTCTGTTTAGGCCTATTTGGTTGGTTGTTTTCAATTAGACATTTAGGAGGCAAAAGTGGATCAAAATTATTTTGCGCATAAAGATTTTTTTTAAAAATGTTGTTTCTAATAATCAAGCGTCAGGTTAGAAAATACACCAAACTAAATAAAATGTTAGGTTTAGATTTTATTACACACACACACACACACACACACACACACACACACACACACACACACACGTTACAAACATCTGCAGTGTTTTCATTTGGTTCTTTAGGAAGTTGGTCCAGTAC
>JBAMIG010000012.1:18434588-18444855 GCA_037177335.1 Kiunga ballochi | reverse complement strand
TTACTTTTCTGAGAAATATACTGGGCTACAATTTCAATGTTAATGCTCCTCGAGAGAATTTACCTCTGGCCTCCAGTACAGATCACTGCAATTAAGCTTTTTACTTGTGAATTTAAGCAGTTTGAAATGAAAGGGTCAGTTTTCATTATTTGACCCTGTGCCCTCAAAAAAAAAAGATAACACAGAGGTCAGATGTGTCATGTTACAGGTCTGGGATTATATTGAATTCTGAGCAGTGAATAATTTGAAGTGTGTACTCAGAGTTTTTACTCCTTTTCCTGTATATATTTGCATGTATATAATACAGATGGGTCTTTCTACATCTTGCAACTGTCCCTGATATGTGTGTACTACTAATTTATCCTCCAGTTAAAATATACAGAGTATGTTACGTTTTGAGATAGATCAATCTGCTGCCAATGACTTATTAAAATGGGGCCTTTTTTTCCCAGTGATGAAAATAATTATTCATAGAACTTCATTCACCACCTTGTGTTTTGAACTTTGTGTTTTTAATTTGACTTCAACAGGTGGATGGGTGGGTATTTGTGTGTGTGTGGGAAGAGGGAGAGGTAGGGTGTATGTAGACATGTGGGTATGTGTATGTGTGTGGGTGGAGGGGTGGTTGCCAGGGTGTGCATCTGTTCCATTAGGGCAGTGCTTCTCAAATAGTGGTGCGCGCCCCCCCAGGGGGGCATTGCACCACGCCCCCCTGGGGAAAATGCTTTTTTCTGCCGTTCTAAAATAAACTGTAATTGCACATCCACTACAGTAGTTAGCAGCAGTGCTCTCATTGTCAAATAAGCGTAGGGAGTATTCACTCTATGGTGTGAGTTTTTTGAGCAGGTGATATATAGCCTACAGTAAACCAACCCAAGAGAGAACATGGAGAAATTTTTGACAGGGATGAAAAGAAAGGCGGAGAGAGACAAAGACAATGAGGGTAAAGAAAGTCAGCTGAAAGCTAAGACAAGGAAGTATAACGAGGCATATGTAGCGTTTGGCTTCACAGTAACTGGAGTTGGAGATGAGGAAAGACCGGTTTGTTTACTGTGTCTAAAAATGCTGGCAGCGGACAGTTTAAAGCCAAATAAGCTAAAGCGCCACTTGCAGACATTACACCCCAATCATGCTGATAAGCCGCTGGAGTTTTTTCAGCGAAAACGTGCCGAATATCAACAATCATCCCGCTTTATGAACGCTACTTTAGTGAACCAGCTGAATTAAATATTTATTAATTTATTTTATTTGTCAGTATCAAATGGTAGGTGAAGTTGGTCAAAAATGTTTACAGTTGGTTTAAATGTTTACAGTTGGTTAAAATGTTTACTGTTGGTTCATTTCAGACAAATTGATGCACTTTTCAAAGTAAATTTTAATAAAGTAATTATTGAACTAGTTGACGGGGTTGGCGATTACCTTGGGACCTCCTTAGGCCGCTGCCTGAGTGGATATAATATGACTTCTTGGGCTGCATGGTGGCGCAGTTGGTTAGCACTGTGGCCTCACAGCAAGGTTGCTGGTTCAAGCCATGACTGGAGGAGATCCAACCAGTAAACCTTCTGTGTGGAGTTTGCATGTTCCCCCCGTGTTAGCATGGGTTCTCTTCGGGTACTCCGGTTTCCTCCCACAGTACAAAGACATGAACCTTAGGGGCTGATTGGAAAACCGAAATTGACCATAAGAGTGAGTGTATGTATGTGCATGGTAGTTTGTCTCTGTGTGTTGGCCCTGTGATGGACTGGGGACCTGTCCAGGGTGTACCCCGCCTCTCACCTGAAGTCAGCTGGGATTGGATCCTGCCTCAGCATGACCCCATTTGGTATTAAGCGGTAAAAAATGGATGGATAGATGGTTTCTGACCGCTTCACTTTCTCTTCACTAACTACTTGCTAACTCACATGAACACATATGTTGCTAACTCACATGAACACATATGTTGCTAACTCACATGAACACATATGTTGTTTAATATTCATCACAGACAGAATAGTAAATGCTAATCTAAAAAATCTATTGTGACCACAACATGTTCAAGGCCACCTTGTAATTAAAAACTCGTAGTAAGCTAAACAAGCACCAAGAAATTAGATTTTTACACTATAGATATTTGCACTATACCTTTATTTAGAAGGGTTTTATTATTTAAGTTTTATGTACCTTTTAAAAATGTATCTACAGTCATCTTAGAAGAAAGACCAGAAGGCAAGCCATGAGTTTATCTAAGATATGGATCTGCTGTGGATTTTCAACACTATAGAAAACAACAATGTAAATGCCCTGTGAAAAATTCTCACCATCATCAGCCTGATAAATGTCTAACAGACCAGAAAGGACAGTGATCAGAGAAAAATGTACATTTGCTTTCAGAAGTAATAGCGCAGAACTGAGCTGCTGTGCTGCTGCGTTAGCAACATTAGCTCGTGTTGTTGAAGTTTATTTCACAGTGCAAAAGTTTGCCTTTGCAAACCAGAGAATAATAAAAAAGAATAAAAAATGTCACATTTCATATGCATTAATTTGATTTAATTTACTTTAAATCTGAATGAAACAACCTAATATTCTACTTTAAGTGTGTTTGTTTAGTTAATATATGAGAAGAAAAACATATCAAAAACAGAAAGTAACAAACTGTGCCTGCAAATATAAATAATCATTCTGTTTTTCTGAGGAAATACTGGATGGAGTGGTAACTGTCTTCAACATAACATTATAAAAAGAGATTAATGATGGCAATGTTAATAAGATTGACTTCATTTGTAATTAACCATGCTAACCATGTATCTATTGATACTCTGAGAAAATAGCGTACATTGAAATTCAATGTGTTGGAAGACTGCAATGGAGCCAAGGATGGAAGAATGTCGCATGTGTGAGCAGAGATAGCACAAATAAGTCTGTTGATTGGGAAAATTTTTTGCCATTTTATTGTATCGTGACATATCTTTCATTAAGGTTTAAGCATTAGATTAAACTAGAACCAGTATCCAATAGTAATTAACTTGAGTATATCGGGAGGCCATTATTCACATTAAAGTAACCTTTTAATAGCTAAGCCTTTAACTCCACTGCAGGTAATGACTTTAAAGAGTGCTTATTAAAAGAGAAATGGTAATGAGCTTTAATAAAGCAGAACAACTTTGAAATGAAGAGTGCTTTTCAATAGAAAAGGATGGAGGGATTGGACCTGTGATTCCATTAACGAGACTAATGATTCTTTATCAGCCCTCTTATGTGTACATGGAGTTAGCATTAACAGTGATTGAAGACAGGTTTCAGCAAAAAGATGGGCCCTTTCATTGCCCTTTAAAAGATCAGATAAGAGAAGAAGAACCTTAGTAATTCAAATTATTGAGAACTGATAACGCAAGTTCTACGACCTCAAACTCAGCGACCATAGCCAAAATCTCCTTCAGCACTTATGCACTGTAACAATGCAGTACATCTGTAATTATAAAATGAATCTGTCTCATTATGTGTGAAAATGAACCGAATGAAAGGAAGTAGATTAAGTGATACAAGTGTCAGAATCTGGCTGACAAAATGTGAGCTATCTCATATTTTCCTTTTCAGTGTTATGCTTTCTGTGCAGCTTCTAAATATGATAAGGAAGCTTTACATTTGCATGAAATCAAACACTGCTTATGTGGACATTTGAATATATATTACGCATTGTTTGGACCACAATAGACCCTTGGGTTTTCAGAAGGAAGCCAAAAGGTTTCCAGGTGGAGAAGACAAAGAATTAAAGAAATGCAGGGACAGAGGGAATGGAAATAATTAAATCAATCTTTGGCGAGCAGCTGGAGCAGGACTCCAGCTGACAACAGCACCTGGGTGTGCAGCACAAGCTGCCTAAGGCTGCGTTGCACGGCTCCCCCACAATCCCCCCACTCCCCTCAATGTGTCATTTCAAAGCCCCCTAACGGCCGCCGGCCTCTGCTGGAGCTCCGGCTGGTACCCCCACCCCCCGTTTTCATATTGTCAGACAGAGGCGGCATCGTCACACTGATGCTTACAGACTAATTAAAGGGATGATTTGTGAAATGCCATCCTTTTATTCAATTAATCACCAGCACAAAGCCATTAAACCCATCAACTAAAAAAAATATTCCTGCAGATATGCTTTATATATATATATATATATACATTAAAGTACAATAAAGAGACGACAGATTATTAATTTTAAAGCAGGTACCAAAAGATGTGACTATCCTTCCAGCGTGTTTAGACCTGTCAATCAGGTTTTTTTTAGGTTTCGGCACATCAGCAACAGTACAAATGACTCCTTTTCACTGTTAGTGACAACAGCTTGCATCCATGTTCGTACATCACGTCGCTTTCTTTAAACAGAAGCCAAACATACATGTCTAAATGAATCAATTCAGCTCCTAAAACAAATGCTTCCCTTCTTCCATGTTTCTCAACATGTTTTAATTAGTAGTGAAAAATGAGTTCATTTGGAAGATAAATAACACAGGGCCGTGCATGCTTTTGGTTGGCATGGCTAAAGATGGGTGTTTCCTCTTCAAACTGCAAAGAGCGGTTTGCATTTAGGAAGCTCCTGAAAGGGAGCACTGATAGTTCCACAAACCCAAACATTATGTAATTATAGACTGCATTTTAACTGTTCAAAGCACTTGAAAAATATAAAGTGTGTGTACTGTAATAATGTTATCTTCTCCCTGTGTAGGATACACAGCATTGAAAAGTAGATTTTTATTAGAGTTGAAAGGTTGACATCTAAGTTTTAAACAGTTTGTGGTTCTGCTCCTTGCAAGTTTGATCACTTTACAGACTTTGAGTTCCAACATGAAAAATAATCTGCATTTCATTATGAAAGTTTTCCTTGTTCATCTTTATTTTCTTCCACAGCCTTACTAGTGCAGAAGAAATTACACATATCATCAATAAATATTTATTCAGTGCTTGTGGTGAGGAATGGGTGTGAACTCAGGTGTAATTTGGTTTCAGTCTATCAAGATTAATTTTGTCAGGAACATGATGAATGCAATGTGGGGTAACGCTCCGATGCATCAGTGTCATTCCAGATGAGATTTTTCACTGGAGTTGAGAGTTTCTAAGATTAAGTGCAGTATTAGTCAATGTTTTTGGGATAAGACTTCACACTAATTTAGTGAAGAGCAACAACCTGCAGAGGAGGCTCCATTAGCAATGACAATGAACTACAGCTCTGGAGGGAAAAATCTGATTAACGCCGCTTGCTGGAATTGTGAAGTCGTTTCGGTGCTTGGGCGATAATTTTACATTTGCAGAGGTGCCAGCTCATAAAATGCTTTTGTCCATGTCAAAGTCTCTCTTTGCTTGTGTGTTGTCTTATTACAAAAGACTCCTGAGGTCTGTAAATTTATAGATATGTCACAATAACACTACGCAGCAACATATCTCTACAATGTTTCAGAAGAGAGGTATTTGTCTGTGAAATAAACTACATCTCATTTGTGCTGCAATTTAATGGCCCAAATTTCAAACAATACCAAGCACACGCCTGAGGCAATAGGTAATGTGAAGTGGGTAAGATCAGCGTATATTCTTGAATTATCTATCCTCAATGGGATTCTTACACAATGGTAAAATCTTCCCTGCTGCTTTTAAACTTTATTCTCAATGTAGCATCTGCCTTTTACTGCCAAATACCTCTTTATTCCCCCCCTTTTCTTTTTTGCAAAGAACTTTCTCTATTAAGATCAGATGTCCTGAATATATAACAGTGACAAGCTGCTGTCAGCATTGATTTTCATTTCTTCTAGAAATATGGTGTTGAAATCCTCTCCAGGCAGATAAGTATCTTTACACATGACTGCCAGATTTGATTGCCTTCTATAAAGGAGGTTGTGTTGGAGTCATTCTCAATGCTTGCCACAGTACATTGTATTCTTCTTCTGTTATGCCATACTATGCCCCTCGCAGAGCCTTCATCTAAATAAGAATATTTCTTCCATGCTTGGCTGTTCTCAGAGGGATTGGTGAGCAGCGGAGCCGAGTTGTTGGCCTGGATGGGGGGAGGGTGGGGATGCACGACTTCTACTCTCTGCTCACTGTAATGGAACATGTGACCTTACCAAACTGGAGATGTCGACTTGAATTGTTTTAAAAAGTGCCTTTCGTTTTTTTTTTTGGTTTTTTTTTTTATGTTTTTTGATGTATTTTTGTTTTTTTGTTTGTTTGTTTTTCTCGTGATGTGCTGAGAACATAGGACATTTGTTTTGCCTCGCAGTGTGATAAGGACCAGAACAGAAACATGAATACGTCACAGCAATTGCATTTAAAGCTGGATGTTTATTTTGAACAATTTTTAAAATATATTTATTCATCTCGTTGCTCTGGTTGACACGTCTCAGAGGGAAAAAGTATACGCCATGTTCCCCCTGATGTCTTTTGGTAAATATTTCATATCCAAGCAAGGAACTGAGCACATTAATTATTCTGTAAGTACATACAGTTAACCACTGGACAAGAGCAAACCTTTCATAATACAACTTTACTACACATGATAATGTAATATTGGATAGTTTACCTCCCCCTCATGACTCATTAAAAAGCTTTAGTGCCAAAACAAATTAAAAGTTTTAACCCTGTTTAATAAATCTGAAATAAGAAAGTTTATGAAAGCACACAGTTCTTTAAACTATTTGCTAATAACGTTTCCAGACATTTCCAACAGTGACAGTAGACATGTGGTAAGGAAATAAAGCCAATACTCATCCTCTACCATGTGAAAATCATTATGTTGTCATGTGAAAAAAGCTGTACTTCATTTTATTTTAAAAAAGGAAAATGATTTAAATCTATATGATGTTTCTGAAGCTGTAGACAGACTTAGTATTACAATAAACCAATAAAGCTGCTTTGAAAAGCAATTAAATTTCCTGATCAAAAGTTTTGTGTCAGCTTTTTTGTGTGACTCTTGAAGGTATTTTATCTTTTGCTCAATAATCCAATTAATAATAGAATAGTGTTTAAGAATAAATAATTCAATAAATAAATAAATAAAAGTCACACCGATGAGGCTACACATTTTTTCCACTTACTTTAAATAGCTGTGTCATGCATGTTTGAGTCAATAGAGATATTAAAGAAAAAGTTTTGTTATTTTTTATTATTATTTTATTATGATGATAATTATAATAATAATAATAATAATTTTTATTATTATTATTATTGTGCATGTGTGTGTGAGCATGCGTTTTCACTTGGAGTATGTAAAATCAGAGAATTTGATGTCTTCAGCAGTGAAAGCATGATATGTATTCCATAGTGTGAGAGCAGTGATGAGTTGGGTATGTGTGCTGTTATGTGGTACACTAGGTTTGATGGTTTCTGCTTCACACAGTGCAATAATAAATTTAGGGCTATGGGGGTCTGACATTGTCTGCGCTCAGTATAATTAAGCGGTGCATTAGAAAAGAGGACTGGAATAAAACATGAGTATGTAAATGCAGCCTGGAGCTGATGTTCTAGTGATTATTACAATGCAGATAAAGCATTTCTCACAACTGCCTGTGTCTACTGAAGCCTCCAAAAACATCTGGACCTTTTAATTGAAAAATTGCATAGTGTTTCGCTGTGCTGCTTTGTGCTAAGTGAAGTCAACAATTAAGATGAAAATGTAATTGATAAGAATTGCATTGCTTCATTATTTGGTGTTCTAGTCAAGGAAATTGATTTATCAATTATTCACAGGTCACAGAGCAGAGGCCATACATTTCTGTTTTCATTGCGTCATCATCTCCGAACATGCAGAACAGAGCGGAGGGCTTCTCAAAAGTTGGTCCACACAATGGTAATCTTTCTGTGCAATTTCAAAATCAAATACTTCTGTGCATGGCAGTATAAGTATGTATGTTGTGTTTCCTTATTGTTACTGTTGTTTAATTAGCATATCTGTTACATGCTTAAAAAAATGAGCAAAATTTAATAGTTATCGGTAAAAAGGACTTATGAGGACCATCAATTATGACGGCCATAATGGCTATTAATTAACTATTAAATTTTATTTTGTTTTAATTTTTATAAAATATTGATATCCTGCAGAAACATTGGGCAGTGCCGGATCACTGGTATATTTTATAGAATTGACAGTGAAAAGTATGCAGACAAATAAAGTTACATTAGCTATGATTTCACCATCATAAATAATAAACAAATAAAAAAGTCAGCAACCATATTTTTATTCAGCCTTGGTTACGCTGATGTAGGAGTTTAGCAATATCCAGGGTTTTACTTATCACAGGTCAAGATGAAAATAGATAGAAGTGGGCTGAGTGATATGAAACAGTAGTAAAGCAAAGCGTAACATGTGGTAAGCTTAAACACAATACTATTATATATTATTTTGTTTATTAATTCATCATTCTTTCTTTGTGACACTTCTTACATCTTTTTTTACCCATACTTGTAAGCCCTTCATATCTTCTACAATTTATGACATAAACATTTAGCAAATAAGTCCTCCATCAAGGCCATTGTTTTATGTATTTGAACAAATATAATTCCATGCTGCATTTTTTTTCTTCTGGCTTCTGGCCATGACTGAGTTTCATGAAAACATGGCTTGTTCATTTTTGTGGAATCCTGCTTGACATTTGCGGAGACAAATGAACAAACCCTCTTTTACTAATTTCCCTTCATAGATGCATCTTATGTGTTGTAAACTGCATCTCAAATATTCTCCTGACACGATAACCTCATTTTCAATGAGGATTTTAGCATTAAACATCTAAATACATCATGCACATGTGTTGATTCAGACCATTAATAAGGTGGCACTTGACATGCATGCTGCAAAGTTTCATTCACAATGTCCACTACTGTTACTTTTTTTCTCTGCTTTCTTCTTTGTTCCTAGCTGTGCATAGTTTGACTTCAGAGCTCACATTACATAGTAAGGGTTAGAATTAGCTCTACATGAAATATCAGGATAAGGATGTGTTCATATTTTACAATGTCTAACCCTAGACTTTAAAATTACAAAGTCTGAACAAATGTACTATTATTTGGTTAGACTCTCGCGTTGCAAAAAGAATGGAGTCAGAAAGAGCTAAGTGATTTCCAGCTGCAAAGCACACACTAAGCATTGTATGATGTAACGGGAATCAAATTTAAGTTCCCTGTTTTTTTTTCTTTGTAAAAGTTTGAGAGTGACATCCTGCAGCTACCTTTGTGTATGGAGGTGATACAACAGGCTGTCTAGCTAGCCACCTCCTGCACATAAAGGGATGACATGGCTGTCTTAAAGAGCATCAAAAAACAAACAACAAAACATCACGTTTCATTTAAACTATGAATTCTGCCCCTATCCTGCTGCTGAGAGCTTAACACTTGATCTGAGTGAAAAGAGTAAAACCAGGGTTTCTGATGCTCACTGAACATTCCTTCATCCTCACTGTCTGAAGTCTGGAGATTAGTGAGCCTGGGGCAGAGGCTGTTCATCTGCCAATATGGCACCAGCCTGAGTGATGGGCATGTGGCGATGTCACTAATGATCAGGCCATAATGATTCTCTGACAGGGGAGGAGAGCAATAGATTGTCACTGGGGGTTGAGTTAAAGAGGAGTCCTAATGATCTGCCTGCAAACACTGCCAGAGCACCTCTTATATCACTCCATCTCTTCACTATACTACTCATCAGGTTCCTCTCCAATGGAGGGAACTACTGTGTTGTGTCTCAATGCCATCTCACAACACACTGTAAACATCTGTCACCTCCATATCAATATTTCATGCTATTACCTTTTAGGCCTTGGGCTGCATGCTGTAAGCCTTGGGGTACTTGATTTTCACCAGCATGAGCTTTCGCTGGAGGAAGGATCAAGTCATAATCATGAAGCTGCGTGGCAGTGTTTTAGCAGCAGGCGTCCTATATACCAACATCCCAAGTGGTTCCACTTCTGTGGCACTCAGCAAAATGAAGAAAATCCTATGACCTCTATTTTTATATCTTTAAAAAAACTCTACTACTACCATCTCCTTTTTTCTGCTTCTGCAGTTGCTCTTAATCAACCATGAGAACAAATTCAACGCTATATATACATCGTATTTAACCAGGAAGCTTGCAAACTGAAAATGAGTTAAGGCTTAATTTTCTTCCAGCAGATATCAATTAGGGATAAATGACTCTACATGCTGACTCAAACTTACCTCCAAACAGCCTCCTCAAATGTGGTGCACATTTCAATTTACATAAACTCACACACACACACACACTTAAGACACACACACACACACTTAAGACACACACACACAC
>JBAMIG010000012.1:18415676-18434488 GCA_037177335.1 Kiunga ballochi | reverse complement strand
ATGTGTGTGTGTGTGTGTGTGTGTGTGTGAGTATGTATATCACAAAAACGATCTACCGTAAAATCCTGTTACTTTTTCTATTACTAAATCACAAATTTCTGCCTATTTTTTTAAAGAAAATAATGTTTAAAACTAACCAGATACGTTAGAACTCGTTCATTGCTCTGCAAGAACTATGAAAAAGGAATCTGCAGTGATTCTAACACAGTCACTATTTCCAAACGCCACCAAGTCTAGAGAGTACTTCACCATTAGAGCATTTAATTATGGTTGGACTTGATTCAAGGCTCATGTTCTCAATATTATTTTATCTCATTTAAGGAAAAAAAAATGAAAGGTGGAGGTGAAAAAAGAAAGCTGTAAGTACTTTAGTAATTTAAGAGAGTGTTAATGAGTGGCTGCTAACCTTTCCCAGCTATCTATCATCTGGTAATGGAGGCAAGGATTCCTTTTCCAATCTGCTTCATTAAAAACTTTCTATTAAATCTAAATATGACGCCACACATTGCTAAAATTAATAGAGTTTGTGATTTTTTAATTTATCCTTATGGTGGTAAAATCCTACCTAAACACTTTAACCACATTGATTTTATATTAATAATATTCAAGAAGACAGAGATTCCTAAAAGGAATAAAATTTCAGACCGGATTGCATCATTTGCAATTAATTTATAATAAATGTTACATTTTAAAGTGGATTACTGAGAACTTGGTCTCATGATAACATGATTCTTATGGTTAAGAGAATAAATAAACTATAGTATGATTTAAGTCACAGCTTAAATTGACTATTGGCCTGAGGTTACGTGGCAATGATGATGTCATTTAAAGCTACAAATCTGTAAAATGATATTTTATGCTACCGTTTGAGAAGCTCATACCAGATGTAGTATTTATTACTTGAGTGTGAGCTCTGTTAGTGAAGTTTTCTTTGCAATTTAAAAAATGAGTAATAAATCAAATACAAATACACACAAATAATTGCACTACTTAGACCTATGGAGTATTTGGAAGGAGACGTCTGAAAGTCATTTGTGTCTTTAAATACTGCCTTAGTAATCTTTATCATGGATACTTAGCACCATTTTAGCCTCATCACATTGCATTTACTCATGTCAGAATCAAACAGTATGAGAAAGACATGGCTATATCTCCAAACCAGGTGTGTGCAGTTGGTTTGTCAATCCAAACTCCTTTTTTAGATGTTATGGAAAAGTGCAAGAAGGCAAATGGTGAAGATGGAGATTCCTTCCTTCCTTCCTCCCTCCCTCCTTTTTTTCTTTTTTGTCATAAATCATGCTTGGCAACACAGAATAAGCTACTTCTAGAGACATTGCTACTGGCACTTTACACATTCCCATTCATCACCGCAGAGGAACTACAAAAACCTATAAGGTAAAAAGAAATAAAAAACAAACTACAAGCTCCCCATGTGACCTCTGGACCAACACCACCAGCATTTGCAAAGGTGCATTCTTCTCCTGGAGACAAGACAATGTTTTCCACCTGTGCAATCATTCCTTTTTATTGCCACTGTGGCCTTTTGGAGAATTTAACAGAGCCAACTGCTCTTCACACTCTTGAAAGGATGGAAATAACATAATGAGCCATTTAAAACACAAAGAAGAATTTCTCACGAGTAATTTTGCAGAAGTCAGGAATATTTTATTATGGGACAAAATGTTCCTTTTTTGTTTTTCTTCTTTTTTGTCATTATCACTCCCAAAAGGCCTGACACTCTTCAAAGCTTTTGTATGTCATATTTAATCTCAATGTGCCTAGTTTAAAAACTAATGTTATACTTTCCATTACCTTGAACTTCTGTTAAAGCCCAACCACTAAATTTGCAGACATTTGGTGAACTTTCATTATGGCATATGATATGTGTTGTGTAATACATAGTATACCAGCATGGGAGAGACACACACAAGGAATGCTGTGCCAGACTCCATAACCTTTACCCTCCACCTTAAAATGACTGCTGTTTTTCATTTCCCTTGAAGAGATGTGACGGGCATGGCAGTAATGGCGCTGATGAGAGCCAGAATAAACAGACGGTGGGAGACTAGACAGAGAAGAAGATGAATGTGTCTGAAAAGTAGGATTCTTGGCAGTTTTGAATTTAGAGAAAATCTGGATTTCATTTTTTTTTTAAATTTATGTGTTTGTAGGAAAAAGACATCAAGTGTTAGTCCAGACAAATGTACTATTTATGTGCTTTATATAACATATACAAGCCTTGACTACACATTGTAACATTTCAGCCAAACTTGTCCTCCCATGCTTATTGTGTCCTGTCCTCTAACATTCATTGTGTGTTTGTTTGTTTGACTCAGTTTTCCAACCAGCTTCAATAAGATAGTGTCACAACTTTAGTCACCGCATACAAAGAATGAAGGTAAAAATGCATCTAGTTGTCCAAACATTATAAGGGTTATCTTATAATTCATTATTGTATTTGGTTAAAAGACCATTATTACAAATAAAAATAGTGTTTTGGGGAAATATTAGGAAATTGTATTTTTTGAGAAGCAAACATATTGGATTCATGTTAGTTTAGTTTGCTCCATCCTTCTCTGAATTGCACAAATAAATGTAGCTTCTGGCTCTCATCTCCGTCCACAACAAACAGAGCCTGCACTATGCACCATGAGGCATGAGGTCTATTATTTATCTGAAAGTGTTTTGCTGGAGCTCAATATCATAAATTACAAACCCTATCAATTCAATGCTGAGTTTAGCCATGTCAGTTGGTCCACTGATTATTTATTACCCCAGCATCTATTTAAAATATTTACATTTGTAAACTTGAGTAAAATGTTTAATCTGTTGATCATTTGTTGACGCCTTGACGGAGTGTCACACAAAGAAGTTCATCCCTGAAAGAAGTATTTTTTTCTCTTTTGATACTACTGAAAGAAAAAGAATCCAGATGATATCAATAAATAGGGCAATTAAAGTTATATAAACTGTTTATTTGTTTTTTTTTTTCTCTTTGTTAAACCAAACAATTTGAAAATCGTGTCACATCAATGATTAATGATCGTTTTCAACTATTAAAAAAATTAGGGAAAAAAATCTTGGCTTAGACATTCAACATGCATGTATATACAATATGATGAAAAGTATAAGGAAGATGTTGGAATTTTTAAACAGTAATACAACAGTTTTTAAAACTGTGCCTATAAACCAAAACCATGTCATATATATATATATATATATTTATATATAAAGTTATAACCTTTGGTTTAGCCCATAAAAAATTTGGTTCAGACTAAATTTGTTTGAAATTGTATCAGAGCAGATATTGAGACAAGGTGCATCTGTAAGTGTTTTGTGAAATCATATTTTCTGTTTTTCAATTTATAATACCAGATTTGCATTTAAGAAGACAGGTATATTTAATTATGTTTATAACTGCAGCAAGATTTGCTTACAATAGCCAAACATGTCTTCCTGGAAGCTATTGATTATAGTTTCAGGGATCAAAAGAGGAATAATATCTAAATCTTTTTTGTTACAGTACTTGACCTTAGTGAGGACCTCCACTTTAATTTGCATTAAATGTGAAATATAGTTGGAGTTAGAATGATAAATGCTCTTGGATTGGTTTCGGCAGAGCAATATGAAAATTTACAGTTTCCATTAATATTAATGCATCATTATCAGCTGTCTGATTTCATAAATAAGTACAGCAGTGTCAGGTGTGGCGTAGATCATTGAGAAAGAGGAGACTTTGCAAAAAAGAGCCCTGCGAATTTAATTGGGGAAATTGCAAATCAGGTAGTCAACCGTATAACTCATTGTCACATTTAATCAATAAAGTTTGTAAATCAAGACGTCCAATTTATAAATGATCTTATATAGATCAGGCAACCAATTAAACAATTAGCATATATTTAGCAATTAATTAATTTACCCATTAATCACGCCATCATAGTTTAAATTTTAAGCCAACAATTTTGGGAGCAGACATGCAGACTTGTGTTGGAGCAGTACATCATGCCCAGCAAGTGCAGATTGTGACACAGCCAGATTTACTGTGCTAAAAATCAATGCAATTAGGAGAGAGGCTGGAAGCTGCGTCGTCTTTAGGACATTTTTTGCTGCACGCACCCTCACACAGAGACACTCACTCCTATTTTTATTTTTAAAAAATTTAGGTTTGCCGCATAAGTTTTTGTTTTCAGAATAAATCATTTAATATACACCAAATGCTGCAGAGCTTTGAAACCTTTCCACGCTAAATGAACAGACAATAACATCAACATGTGTTCATGAAATTTATTTTGACATTTTGGTATCATTACCACAAACAAATAAGACAACAGTTCACATGAATTGATCCTCTGTCTCAGACCATATATGAAACATAACTAATAACCAAGTTAAATCCACATTTTCCAAGAGCCACATTTAATGCTATGCTCCACTGCTCACATGTAGCCCATCCTCTATGCAAAGTTTCACTTCTGTTAAGAGGAGCCATCTTGATAGGTGAAATAAACATTGTTTTCGATTAAAGCATTTAATGCATTATTGAGTAAAGAAACCAACTGTGTCTGTTAAGAGAGTTTCTCCTATTTATTAAGATTTATTAGGCTGAAGCTACACACTCTTGGCATATTATAAAACAGTTTTTAAATGTTTCATAAAGTCACAAAACTTTGTCAACGCTATTTTGTTTTTTATGCAATTAAATTAAATAAATAACTATTTTAAAGCATTTTACTAAATTACTACCAAAGAATTTTCTTATTTAACTGGATATCAAGTTTATATTTATGGATGTGGGGAAGGAATATTCTGTTTTAACTTTATACAAGGCTTTAATCTGTATTTTCTTTCTTTCTTTCTGGTCTTTTTTTATGCGCATGTTGTGTCTGGGGAACAAGAACTTCTTTGTGTACCTGAACTTGAACATACCTGTGGTCTTGTGTCTGAGGTCATCTGAGATTCGTTTTTTACTCTCAAACTTTTACAATAAAGTTAAAAATTTCTCCAGATTCAAAAAGCCCACAATTTTGTATCAAATCAATATTCAGCTGGGGTTTGACTTATTGCGAATATTTCCAACTAAATTTGAGTTATACTTTGTACTTTCTGTGTCAAATTGGCAACTAGACAGTGCTGTTTGAATGTTTTGGTCTGTTTGAATGTAAATATGGGAACCGTGAGAAAGGTGGAGTAAAATAAGTGAAGTCACACCCATGGCCATTTCTTTTCACATGCCTCACCTTAAAGTGTAACTTTTTAGTATGATGTCTTATTCAGATCTAGCCATCCATCCATTTTCTATATCCAACTCAGATTCTATCCCAGCAATCAACTGACAAGAGGCGGAGTACACCTGGACAGGTCGCCAGTCCATCACAGGGCCATCACAGAGAGACTGACAAGCAGACAAACAACCACTCACACACATACACACACACACACACACACACACACACACACACACACACACACACACACACACACACACACACACACAAACACACACAAACACACACACATCCACTCCTAAGGACAATTCAGAATGACTAATCAACCTAACAGGCATGTCTTTGGATGGTAGGAGGAAGCCAGGTTTAACAGAGAGAACTCGTGCCTACATGGGGAAAACATGTAAACTCTACAAAGGCCACTGTCCGATGTGCAATTTGAACCATTTAAACCATTTGATTATTACATATATGTAATAATATAATATTGAAAATTAAAAAAAAGGCACAACCTAGTGCAACATCTCTGGCTTATCTTGTGATATTTTCCCACCTCCTTAGAGAAAAAAACAGAATATATGTCAGAGGCGCAAAGCAATCAGCCAATTAGCTGAAATACCCATTCATTTTCTATACCCTCCTTATCCTTTTCAGGGAGGCAGAAACAGGAACAGATTCCCATCAGGCAAGATTCAATGAAGTCACTTAGAACCAAATACCAACAAACATTAGAACTAGAATTCACAAAGATCCACCTGTAACCCTCGGACCCTGGCCCTCCACGGGCCTTGGTCTGCTCCTCTGCCTCTGGGGGTAGGGGAGTCCCTGCCGGGCCCTTGAGGCCCTGAGACCACGCTTTGCTTTGATGACTACCGCTGATAGTGTGTGCTCTGACTGGGACCTATCCCTGCCAGCCCTTGGGGTTGCTGGGTTGGCTCTGGAGCTGCTGGGGTCCTTGTTTTGCTTTGCTACTGTAGGAGAACTTCTTTCCAACAGTACATAGTGTATTTATCATTACATAGATAAAACTTTAAAAGTTAGTAGGGTACATCAGATATCTTTCAACATTTCACATGTCCAAGAACATTCCTGAATAGTGGCTTCACCTCCACACTGCAACAAACAGAAAGGTGAGAAGCCCTGTGAGATGGTGTGGACAAGCTGCCCTCAAACACAGGATGCAGGAAGGGTTGAAGAGCTGTCCGAGCCTTTGGTTGCTGATTGTCTCATCTGTCTTGGCAAAATCAGCAGGATGTGACAGCCGCCCTCTTCCTGTTACCCGCTGACCACTGGGCTTGGCATCCTCTCCACTCACCTGCCCCATCACAGCCTCCACCATATCTCTTTCCTCGCTTCACTCTCACCTCAAAGTCTCTGCAGCGAGAATGAGGATCAACATCTCGGTGTCAAAGAGGAGGGATGTAGGCTAACTATTTCTGACTGAGAGCTCACAAGTATCGGTTCCGGCTACTGACTTTCGTTTGTTGGTGTTTGATATTACGCCCAATCTGACAAAGTGACAAACCTTCACTTCAAATGTAAGTGACTAATCTGGAATCATTTCCTTAGATCATACAAAAGTCCGTTTTTAGGAAAATTAAGGGTTTGATCAGTTTTTTTTTTAAATACTTTTTTTATTTACTTGCCTTGTGCTGTAACATTATGAAAATACAGCTAACCACCACTGATTTTGTTGTGTACATGTCATTTCATTGAATTTAGCAGGTAGTGATTGTAGAAGTAGGAGGAGCTTCATCTTTATTCAAACAGAGCTGTAAAACTACATTGTCTGAGCCATTGTCTTTCAGTTATCTCAGTTTAGTAAATCATTTTGCTTCTATGTATCATATTTACACCTATCATGTTACTGTTTTCCTCTGCAGGGTGTCAAAATGTTTCTGTGGTGTGTCATGTATCATTATCATACAGCAACACATATCTGTATATTTAGGCAACTTTACATTGTTTGACACTCATATGTGTCAGATAGTTTACTGTTCTTCTGATTTTATCTGCATGTGGTCCATTAATTGGAAAAAAACATCTTTCAATATCCGAAACCTGCTGTGTGTTCTCAATCCAGCAGAGGATAAGACCAGAACAGCAACAGCATTGGAGTCATGTGCTCAGCTATAAATGTCCTTTATGAAAACAAGGACAAAAAAGAAAAAAAAATAACAAGTAAGTGAAAAACAAGCTTTAAAGAGGTTTTGACATTTCTCAACTTAAGATCTCCAGATTTTATTTCTTGTGTTTTGTTTTTATGTTTCATTACAGTTCCTCTTTATTCACTGCTCCCCGCTATCCTGATCCCAGACTTAAAGGGGTGACAAAAGCCGGCTCATTGGGGATAACAGATGAACGTAGATGAACAGTGTCAGGTAAAGTGCTGTGAAAGACATTTAATGTGTTTTATATCAGTGTGTCTGAATTGTCCAGGAACACTCAAATCACTCAGTGTCAACCAAATACGGTGTAATGAGACTCGCCTCCTCTCATCTGAAGACGCACGTCTCTGTGCTGTCACTCAGGCTAACAGAGGGAAAAGGGCTTTCCAGGCCGTTTGAAGCACACAGGACTGTATGATCTTACTCCACTTTGCATGACGAACTGCTCAAACAGGATTATTTCATTATGAGGCTCCCTGAGAGAGGACAGAGGTCACATTATGGAGCTCATCCAAACATCTGGAGTTCAGAAACATGGATTATAAAATGAGGCAGCAGGTTGGATTGAAACACCTCAGGGACCAAATTTCCAACCACTGGCAAGCATAGAAAATGATCCCACTTTCTCTTGCTTTTATGTCATCTAAGTTGTTTGGACCATTATATTATTCTTTTCTAGGTGGTACCCTTCATATCCTCTGCCAGTGGTTTTGTTGTGCTTCCTCCAGTACCACGACACAGCCTGGCCCTTTTCTTCAGCAGGATGAGGCTAAGTTTGATCATTTTTGCCAGCCCAAATCACCACAACAGTGGTGCAAAATAAAAGCAGAGATGTTGTTGATGATGTTGGTGATGGTGGACACAACTAAACATCCTTGACTCCCAGCTTCCTCTGTTTGACACAACTACAAAGGATCAACTTTGTGAGGAGGACAGAGTCTTTAACTATGCCCACCTGCGCCCAGCAACAAACGGAAGGTCGAGATGAAGCCATTAGCTGTCTCTCCACTGGCACTTCTAAGAGTTTATATGCATCTGTGTCTTATTTTCTTTTCTGGCACAATCAGCCCAGCAAGCTAAGCAGGCATAACCGGATTTGGCAAGTTCCAAGGACTTTGGCAAAGTTAGACAAGGAGGAAGTGGTGAGATGTAGAGAGGGGGATGAGCTGGCATGGACTCTGTGTTTGCTTTCTCCCCTGCCCGTTACTTGAGCAGAGTCTGTTGCTTAGAGAAGCACTCAGTTGGTCAAAACAAGTCACCAAACCCTGAAGAAGATATGTGTGGTAGAGAAAGCTGCAAAACCTATGCTGTGGTGGAAAATTAGATCAAACTGGTTTCAAGTTATATGTGGATTTTGCTTGCCTGTGATTTACAGACAGCAGAATCTTCCCATCCAGAGTCCAGGTGTGTTTTTCATGAGTGCTGCTCAGGATTAGTGGGCTTCTTAAGCTCATCTCCCATTTGAGTCATAGCCCTTGATAGAAAAAGGTTCATTGTGATTTCAGTATTGTCAGTTTTCATTAGCTGAATCAAGCTTTTCTCTGGCCCGGCAAGTGTGCATGATGTCAAAGCTATTTACAAGCAATGACCAGTTATGAAGCCCAGACTGTTGCGGTCATATAAACATCCACATCTGTTTGAACCCACCTGCTCCTCTGTGTTTACTGGGCTTTATAAATAATGAAATAAGTCTTACTGCATAGAAATATTACAGCAGCGCAGACTTTGCATTTAATGACACAATAATTAATCAGCATTATGAAACAAATACCGCTGAGAATTGCACATTTCTGAATAAAAGTAAAGTAAAAATGGCTTTGTGTATCCAAGGTAGGTTTTTCCTCTGGTGCAGCTACCCACATTCATTCAGACCCCTATTCATTCATTCATGTCTTTATTTATTTATAAATCTCCATGAGTGTTTGTTTTCATTTTAGTCCCTTGAACCTTGCCACCCTGTGTGTGACACCCAGGCTGTGAGCGAAGACCGAGAGGCGAGCTGGTTCAGAATGATCACTATCATTAACATTCACGGGGGGTTCACTTATCATCCCTGACTGGAGGGACATGGCAGCCATTATGAGACGTCCGCAGGTGGAGTGCCATGATACATATTGCATCTTGCCACAATGGATTTATGTATTCAGTAACAAAAGAAAAGTCTAATGAAAAAATACAGAAGGCAATCCTTTATTCCTCGCTCGACTTCAAGTGAGGCCACCATGTCCTGCGATGAGGAAGAGCGCAGGGGAATTCCAGGGTTGTGCACTGACCTGTCACTCAAGCTGTGTGCAAGCAGACATGCTATACCTCACACTATTATTGCCTTTTAACCCTCCATAGAACCCTGCAGAACATGGCCTTTCTGTTAATGAAAGAGGTGATTCATAACATTTTTATTAAGAATAACAGACTTTAGTGACTTAGTCACACCGTTTCTTAAGGGCCTCCAACAGTTGCTATTCTTGGAGAGTAACTATTTATATTTGCTTTGATACAGATTTCTTTTATCATTTAGGAAAAGCAAAATGTTTGTCGAAAAAGAACATTAGGTAAATATTATCTGTCTGTTGAATGCTTTGCAGGATCCAAAATACAGTCATTGAGGCACAAAGATTAAAAGAAAAAGAAAAATATTACTGATTAAGATAATGTTTATCAAATGTATATTTTATCTATTGAGTCCATCAACAGTGTTGATGTAGATGCTACAGTAGTTCCAGTGTCTGTAGTTCACAACATAACCACATGGTTAAAGAAAGGTTAGATGGGAATGATGTAAAAAAAAAAAAGAAATGACCTGATGACAACGATGTGTATTTTGTACAAATCTCCTGCACACATGATACTCCTACCCTGCTACTCTGCTATTATGATAGGACAGAAATTTTACTCCTGGTAGAATGGACAGGCATTAAAATAATTTTTTCACAGTTTTATTTGCATTGTTGATTGTGACATGTTCTAGGACTATTTTTTATCATTTTGCGACATTACCATCACCTATTTCAGAGCAAATAACCAAATCATGCAGCAATGAGGATTTTTACTGAATTAAAAATATAAATTCACTTACACAAAGTAAAAAGAAGCACACTATTCTCTCCCAAGCTAAATAAAACAGGCATGACAACAAGTTAGTCCATGACAGATTTGCTTAGGCTTGATTAAAGACATGATTTTTATTCTGAAATTTCCTTGAGTAAAAAGGCTCCCAGACCAGTAATAACCTAATTGGAGAGAAGCCTCTAACTAGTGTTGCTCCTCTGTGTCCCTGTGTATAAATAGAGTCTATAATGGACCGAGGTGTGATGCCATCATTCATCTCTGCTCAGAAACACTCCAGGTTCAGGTCTTTGCTCATTTTCCTAATGATGCTCTTGTTTTAGGTATGTTTTCACTTTAAGGTTTGCAAGATTCCACCTTAATGGATACAATTCATCATAGACTTCTGTACTGAAGTCCAGTTCAGCCAGCAAACTTATTTGACATAACAAATTGCCAAAATGAAAGGCTTTTCAAGCAGGGAATTGGTATATTTTTCAAACCAATAGGTAAATGTTTGAAACAAGAATCCCATTTCAGCAGTTAGTCTGCATTTTCCAGCTTTTCAGAGTTATTGTGATGATGGAACATCACTGACAAATAAATCTGTTGTTTGCTAATGTATTTAACATGCTTCTGTAATGTGCTTTTTAATTCCCAATGTTAATTGACTACAAGAGCTCCTCAGTGCCAAATTTCACTGGCATCGTATAATGGAAGGTTTCCTTATAAAATGGTGTCTTTTGGGAAGCATATCCCCTATGATAGCCCCCAGTTATCCCATGCTTTTATGTGGTAGATTACTCCTTGGCTCTGACCCAATAAAAAAGCCTGCTTTTTAACCACTGCTTCTCCCATTTGCCTCAGGATGCTCATAGGCTGGCAGGTTGCACAACACATTACCATCCTGCAGCAGCGCTTAAAACACATTTTAGCCCTGAAACACAGCTGGCATCTTGGCCAGCGCTGCTGTGTTGGGCATGGCTGGACCAAACGTTCAGATGTTAGAAATTCAAATGCATCCCAGTTGTTGTAATGCGAGTGAATCGACAGTCTGCTGTGATGTCTGCACACTCCTCATTCCCAATACATCCAGACAACTCATTGCAAGAACAGGCTTTGATTATCATAGGCTCATTTGAAAGACTATATTTTTGTGAAAGGAGGATCTCAATGAAATGCAGTGTGTGAGAGTGTTCACATGCATGGCTGACTGTGTGAGCATTAGTGTGTACTAGCTCATGCCAAACTCAGGGTCTGTGTATAGAGTTATGTGTTGCTAAACATCACTAAGATCCAACAGCCCAGTGTGATGCCTTTGGTTTCCAATCTCATGCTTCACGCCTGCTGCCCCTCTATCATGGATTCTTATTTACAGGCAGGACCCTCACTGAATCCCCTGAAGAGCAGATGATGTGCAGGTCAAAGCAGGGACCATATCCCATGAATACTGTCCGTATCACTGTGAATACAATTCAAGGGTTCCAGTAAGCGATCCAACTAGCTTCTACATGTGCACACCTGTCAACTTCAAAATCTTTTACACCACAAAATTAGGATTAGGTTATTTTACACTTGAGAAGATGTGTATTGTGAGTTCCTGTCAGTCATAAATGAAGTAATGGCATTGACTAATTCCTTTTCTATAACTGTCTGTTGTGGTTTTATTAAAGTGACGATGCAATTCTGCTCCACGTTCCCTCTTTTTAAATGCATCATAAATTATGTCCCATCTTTAAACATGTCTAAAATGAAATGTGTAGGGTAAGGAAGGCAGTAAACAAAAACTTTTCAGCTCTACTTTTAGCCAAGATAACTGCATTCAAAAGGCCATTGGAAAAACTAATTATGCATTGCAGGATTAGGAGAAAAAAATCTATCAATATTTTTTTTATTTTTAAGTTCTTTTTCTTTCTATTGAGCACACAGTCACAGAGAACAAACAGGTTAAGTCTTTTTGTCACCTGCCCTGGGTTTTGCACATTTATTCTGCTCCATAAAAACAAATTATGGGATTTTTTCACAGCTGATAACAGAACCATCACATATATACATGCTGTTCAACAATGCATTCATTGTGTCTGCCAAATGGCATGCAACCTCCAACATTTTTAATGAGACATGAACAGTTTAAATAAGTGATTGAAAAAAGAAACTTGGTAGATTTTAGGACTTTAGACTCAGTCATGTATAGTATTTCCTCTGGATCAGATTGCAGAGAACAATAAAAAAAAAACGTTGCAGCAAATGTCACGTAAAGAAGTTGCATTCAGGGGTATTTTTTCTAACAAAGTATTCAGCATTCAGATGGATATAGGAAGTTTGTTGAAGTAACCTGATGTGCTGGGGTAAAGGTGGGTATCCCACAATGCTGCAGCCTGCCACCTCCCATTGTCTTGATAGGGGAGCAAGAGATGTACAGCGGCTTCAAATGGAGGTGGCATCTGGTGCCCAATTTGTCATGCCTGAATTACCCAGGAGCTGATAAAGGCTGAAGTTTTAATAAAAGTTGGGAACAGCAGATAGCAGGGTGAAGGACACTGATGAAGTGTCTTGAGGCCTATTTCCAGCTAGAGATAAGAACCTACAGGGAGAGGTGGGTCGAGGGTCTAGCACGGTGCGATAATACGCTGATGCTGAGGAAAAAATAAAAAGTGCTGTTGAAATGCAACACAGCACACATAATGGAAAAAAATAATAAATAAGCAAATAAATAATGATGATGATCTAAACGAGGAGAAGCCAGGGTGGAGGCTGTGGAGTCCTGAAGCGTCTCTGCCTGTAATTTGGCCACCTGCCAGCAGCCATTGCTCACCCTCAGCTACGACGGCAAGCTCCAGATGTGCCAACGGCACGTTTTGGATTTTGCCAGCTGACTGCACCGTTTGATAGCCCGCTCTCTGGATGCCCATCACCGGCCGCAGAGATAGAATTAAATGATGATGATCTTCCCACAAGTTGGGTGAGGAAACAACGCATATAAATCTTGATTTCATCTCAGCGTGAGAAGTCTTTATCCATCATCACTCTTAATGAACAAGTCATTAGCCGCGATGAATGGCGCTTTGGGCTCCTGCTCGCCACTGCTGCTTTTGTTTGCAGCTTTCAGGGGCAACTTCGTGTGCCCTTTGAGAGGGTCAAACTCATTTCTCCAGATGTGGGGTAACCTCTCGGCTCCTAGGGTGGTTACACATTCATGTACTAAACAGGGCCTGGAAAAATGAGGATATACAGTCTTTTTCTGTTTCTTTTTTTCTTTTCATTATTTTGCCACTTTGTCAGTTTCTCAGCAAGTCTCTGCACGCGCTCTCATCCTGAGAAGCGCATTAGCAAACTCTGTGGCTGCCTATTATGGTAATTTTATGTGCACAATCCTCCACTTGATGCAAGCTTGCTGTGTAAACAAAAAAAGGACTTTTGTTGTACTGTTATAGAAAACTACCCAAAAGATGTAAAACCCTCCCGTGCTCCAGTAATACAAACACACACTAACAACAATGCAACTGCTCCAGATTTATCCTGTATCTGCAAACCTGATAACTCTTTTATCTGAAGTGATAATTCCTCTTTTTTGAAATGAATGAGCAGCTCGGTGAACAAGATATCTTCAAGACAAACATTTCTCAGGAGCTTTCGTTTTTATTTACAATCATGGTGCTGCTAAAAGCATTGTTAAAGAATTTAACAGTGTGCACCGTATACCCCCAGGCTAAGAGAATCTAAAACACTTACATAAAAGTTGGATGAAACTGTTGTGATCTTCTTCGTCTTCTTCTCTGAAGTACAACTATGCTTGAAATATGAAAAAAGGAAGGCATCAATCCAGCTGCAGAGCAGTAAATGTGAAGAGATAAAGGTTGACACGAGATAATTGAAAATATCTGGCTCTAATACACCAGAGTCTGTGTTTGTATTTGAACATAAAGGAGAAGAGTGGCATGTGACTTTCCTTGTTAGTGACAGCTGCCATGTTCTCCTGTCTGCAGGGACGTACTGTACTGAAGGATTCATCTGACTTCTACAGTAGGTTGAACTTCTTCAAATCCCCCCGAGACACATCTGTACATGTTTGATGATTTTCCTGGAGAGGTTTCAGCTGAATCTTTTTAGAAGTTTTGCACCATGAATTCCCTCAACATTTAAGTCCCAGAAATAACAGAAGCAAACACAAAGAGGTAGTGAATTTGTGATAGCTTACAGTTTTACCCTTGGGACCTGTCTGCTCTTTGAAGACATGATGATTTCAGTTACTATTGGCAGCATGTGCAATAAGCAATGCTTCCACAAAGCCACTATTTCTAGTGATCAGTCTAATGCTTCAGTTGAAATAGAAATTTACTGATGTTGCGGATACGTTTTGTATTTATCTATGTTTCCAGTTTCAACACACGCTCAGTATAGGTGCAGAAGTGAAATACCCATTACTGCATGTGTCAGTGTCATAAACAATAGCGTTGGCTCCTCGGAAGGAGGCAGAGTGATAATGGAGGCAGTGCATCAATGTTCAGCACAAGGTCTGCAATTCACACCAGGAGAACACTCACCTGAGCATCATGAATGCTGGTTGGAGATGGCATTAGCAGGAGCAGATGTGTGGAAGAGGGCTAGTTTGTAGAGCAAGTTCTACACAGACAGGCTAAAGGCTGAGCTAAAAGTACAGAAAAAAACTTTCTTTTTCACTTACTCGCAGTTGTTTTGAGCAACAGCAGCTTAATAATTCCAGGTGCTTTGAAAAAGTTTTCGGCTACAACTCAAACTTGTCACAATCCAAATTATTCTAAAAGTTAGTTCTGCTACCTTTGCTGTTGCACATGTTTGTGGAAAAACAAATGTTAAAGTGTTGTTTTTGGATTTTTTATATATAATTCAAACTTCAAATCAATTTAATTTCTACATTAAATTGGTAAAATGTTGAGTACAAATAGAGTATTTTAGTATTCATACTTTAGCTTGTATGTGTTTTGGGGAAACAGAAATTAGGATTTTCATTTTAATACTGCATTATTCTCAGATCAAATGCATCCACACTCTGTTTGACCATATGATAATAAATAATGGAAGTGCTAGCTGTCTTCTACTTTTGCTTACGTACATAAAACAATTGTATGAGCTTCATATGAACTGTAATGTGATGGTGCCTGAGGCAGAAAGTGCAATTACATAGGAAAAATAAATAAATAAATAAAGCAAGCATGAAGGAACTCCCTGCAAGAGAGCATGTATAAAAGTTGCATTTGGATTAGTATAAAATCAGGGGCATGTGTGAGAGGGTTATTGTAAGGGCTTTTTCTGATTCTGGAAAGTTTGTTTTAAAAGTGTGTTATTCTTTTATAATTATTACTTCTGCCTCACGGAGGTTATGTTTTCGCCCGTATTTGTCTGTTTGTTTGTTTGTCTGTTCTCAACATAACCCAAACAGTTCATCCATCAATTTTCTATTCCCAAACGGGGTTGCGAGGGGCTGGAGCCAATCCCAGCTGACATCAGCCGGGAGGCAGGATACACCCTGGACAGGTCACCAGTCCATCACAGGGCCAACACACATAGACAAACAACCATGCAAACCCACACTCACTCCTATGGGCAATTTAGAGTCTCCAATCAGCCTATCCCAAAGGTGCATGTCTTTGGACTGAGGGAGGTAGCCTGAAAACACAGGGAGAACCCACCCTAACACGGGGAGAACATGCAAACTGCACACGAAAGGTTCCCGGTTGGACTACCGCCCAAACAGTTATCGATGGATTTTGATGCAATTTTCAGGATATGTTGGGAGTTTTCACTGGGAACAAATGATTAACTTTTGTTGGAGATCCGGAAAAGATCCTGTATTTTGGATCACTTTGAAATTTATCATTGCAACATAGGACCATTCTTGCATGATGTCATCACAAAGCGACAAGTTTTGCCGTTGTCAGATATGGCTGCTGCTTTGCGCATACTTCATTGTGTTCAGAGATGCGTTACAAAAGTCTTTTATTGGAAGTTTTACGATTAATAAACGTTGACTTTACATAATATGTGGACTGAAAACTGTAAACAAGAAAGAGTCGTCATAACAACTGTGACTTCTGACAGTTTTTTTTTGTCGTTTCTTTCAGTGACTGGAGGTGAAGTTTGATACAAGTAAACTGACTTGCCAGTGTGTCTCGCCTGCCGTATTAATATTAGTTACCAAGAACGTTATGTTTTCAAGACAATTTGTTAAAAAATAACTCAAAAGGTTCCTGGCCAATTTATTTTTTAATTTTTGGAAAAGTTTAGAAATGGGACAAGAAACAAACAATTACATTTTGGAGGTGATTTGGATCATTGTCTGCATCCAGGACTGTTTCAAAGGATTATTTATCATTGCGAAACAGTATTAAAAAACTTGATGGAGGTCTGCGCTCTCTGAGTGCTTTTCTAGTTCATTTAGCTTTTTACCTAAATGAAAACTTGTGAGAAACAAGGAAGTATTTCTGGCAGTAAGAACAAACAAAAAAAAAGTAATTTAGACATTTGGTTCAAAGGAGTCAGATGCAGTAATAATAGACAGGCAAAATGTTTAGTGTGTCAACCGCAGTTTGTGCTTGAAATAATTTAAATATTTTATATATATATTTAGAATGTTTTGTCTTTGATTTGTTCTGTACATGAAAGGTGCTATACAAATAAATGTGTCTTGCCTTTATTTTGTAGCAACCTTAAAATTCTGTGTTGATTCAATTTGGCCTCTGAGCTTTATGTTCGCTCTGAGACCTTGCATTGCCTTCCATAACAAAGTATCTGTCTCGTTTTGCTTCAACTAACTCTAGACAATTCCATCACTGAACAGTACCTCCTCATTTTATCTCAAACCCTGTCTAATTCCCCTCTATCTATTATGTCACTGAGATTTGTTTAGTTGAAGAGCATTATATTTTTTAACATTAATTCTCATGATCACAGATTTAACCCAAGTGAACGTCTCATCACTGCTTCCAAATATCACAAAGTTATAAACACAAACATGGGAAAAACAGAACTATAAGATTTGTTTTGCTTGGTAAGAAATGGTCTTCCATTTCAGGAAGGGTAGGAACTACTTCTTCCGCCAGAGCAGTGCAGTACACAAACTGCTTTCTGTCCACTCTGACACGCAATGATGATGGAAATATTTGAGTCCCATAAACAGCAAAGATACACAGATAAGTGAATGAAAGCCATAGTCCTTTTCAAGCATCAGAGAATGAATTTTAACACAGAAGCAGGGGTGAAGAGGCTGTGATGGCAAAATAGGTAAGAAACATTATCATTTCAATATATAACTGCATTTATCTTGTATTAGTACATCCCTGAAATCAATTCCACAGATTACTTACAGAGTAGATCATTACTTAACCAGGTATCATTAAAGTAGTCAGTACTCGACTAAAACAGCGACTGTGAACTTAACAAAACAGCTGAATAATAATTAATATATTCTATGGATGATAATATGATAATTTATTTTTACTGGGGGTTAACTGGTTTATAGAAACCTCTACAGGATCCATTTAAATTTAACCAAAACACCAGAAGTTTCATAATCATAGATGTGGATTTGAAATGATGGACTGATGATCTTTTATTTGTTTACTTGTTAAAAATATTTTTCAAATTGTTTGAGTCCAATCTAAAATTATACTAGAAAGACTAAGAAGTTGTATATAATGTTACAATAAATATCTTACTCATTGTTTAATATCTTAAATATTTTATCTTTTTTTCTTCATTTTCTCTAATTTAAACATGAGCTTGCTCTTAAACATAATGCAGCACTAATACAGCACCGTCTCACAAGTTCCCCACATGTCTGACAATATTGGCAAGCAGCAAATTCTTCACATTTGATGATTTTTGACTAAGAATGCTGAAGAAACACCTGTGATATTTGTTAAAGCTTGCCATTTGGATCAAAGCAGATTTTCAGGTTAAATTTGAAGTATAAATCTTTGTGCAACAGAGATTATGACTATTTAAAGTCATCCTAAACAAATAGTTGTTTATGAAAAACTTATCATTGACATCTTGCTTTTACTAAATGGACTTTACATATGAAATTTTAAGACCATTTTATTTGTAACAAGTAGTCAATCATTTTCCAAAACCTTTATTTGATTGTCTTAAAGGTCTCATATATAATTATATTTATCCTAAACTCTGCTTCTGCCTGGCCCGCCAATCAAAAGTGGTCAGACAAGCGTTTTGTCAGAATCCATGCTATACCACCATCTTTTACCACAGTAAATGGAATTTTTCTATCCATTTACATTAAGCCACTTTAATGCCAGCCAGTATGTTTTCTTTGTTTTTATTTTTATCTGATGTTTCAACTTCATGTAAAGGATAACTGAAGCATATCCCTGAATTT
>JBAMIG010000012.1:18392688-18407281 GCA_037177335.1 Kiunga ballochi | reverse complement strand
ATGGTCTTGTACTTGTATAGCGCTTTTCAACACATCAGTGTACTCAAAGCACTTTAACGCTTTTCGACACATTCACCTATTCGCTCACACATTCACACACTGGTGATGCAGCACCGGGAGCAACTGGGGGTTCAGTGTCTTGCTCAAGGACACTTCAACATGTGGACACCAGAGCCAGGACTTGAACCACTAACTTGCTGGTTAGGAAATGACCCAATCTACTACAGGCGCCACAGCCGCCCCAAACAACAAGTAACAAAGGGCATGCAAAAATCTTTTTGTCAATTTATTATTTTACATTTAGTTTAAGGACCAAATTTACCAATTTTCCTTTGGTTTGGGCTTAAAGGAGATTAATATAAACACGTACAAAAAAAGACAACATATATTCAGCCCACTAACTCATCCAGACTTCTCAGACTGAATGTGTGCCTTGGCATTGTTATTGTAGCTTGGAGGGAAGACAAGTGAATTGGTCTATCAGCCCTCCAACAACATCACAGTAAAGACATGGTGAGTGCAGCACAGACCTGGTTAGCTCACTGATTAGACGACATGCTGTAAGGTTCAGTCAATCAAATACACTTCAGTTCTGCTCATTTAAGCCCCTCAGTTAGAAATGACATTTTCAGCTATTCCCATAGGAGAACACCAATCCAAGAAGAGATCTCATGTTTCTATTTTTTCTTGGAGCTTGTAGCAACATCAACCTGAGGCCAGAAAGTTTCCTTCTTCATTTTAAACTGAAATGAAAAAATAGCCTCATGCTTAAGCTGACAAAAAGATGAAAGGTAATAAGGGTATTAGTGCATAGTTTAAGCTTGATCTTTATATTTTGTTGTATGAAGGATTGCACATAATAGCACTTTTAAAGGAAGTCCATGCATGACTTGATTTAAATGCAAGTTTTAAAATTAAAGTCCAATATCTGATGGTGTTGGTGAAATTGATTGTGAGATGATCTAGTTTTTCACTTTTATTTAAACTCTGTTTAAAAAAGAAGAATATATATATATATATTTATATATATATATATATATATATATATAATTTTTTTAAATTTTTTTTATGAATAGCTTATTTACATGTCATTGTGTCCATATTGATGACAGTTGGAACTGGGATAAAATATGGACTTAGATTCCTGTTTGTAAAGTTGCGCAAGAGCCAGAAAACTAACCTTCATTTCAGAGTCTCACAACATTTCTCTTTCTGCAGATGAGTGAGGCCAGAGGTTGAGAAGAGGACCTGTCTGAGGTCTGGCTACATCTGCCAGAGCTTCCTCCCACCTGTCTGATGCAGCTGAGATTTATGTGGCTGTATAAGAGAAGGCCAATCCAGTGTGCCAGGCCATGTGTAGGCTTCCTTTTACACTGACAGTTATGTGTATGATGTTGTAGCTGGTTTCCAGTGAGGCTTGGCCCAGTGTATCTGGAATCTGTCATAAGTGAAAGCTTGAAAAGGTTAGGACAGTTCAGGGAAGATAAATGGTGAATTGGGAGGACAGCTGATGTAGGAACACAAACACTTCAAGACGATGGAGCGGACCGAGGCCAAGTTCCCCCTCCACCATACTCCCCCAGCCCCCATCCCACCACACATTGTGGTGGTTCCTCTCTTACAACTGTTGCTCTTGTAGTAGACGTTTCTATAGATCATCACATGAGTCGGTCTCTTACACTCATCAAAACAAATGATAAAGAATGGTTATTAGGTTTTCACAATGTCTTTTGTGTAATAAAGCTTGTTAACTGCATTGTGCAAAATAAATGGGAAGAATAATCAGTATACTTATTGACATTATGTCATTTCTGGTTAGAGCAGGAAGGGGACTCTCACTATGGCTCCAGGCTTTGTCCTCTCAAGAGGAAGAGCGCTAATGGCTTTGGAAAGCAAGGATCGAAGCAACTCATAAAGCTCTGCAGAATGACATGAAAGGAGAAGGAACATTATTAATCCCTTTTAATCAGAATACACAATGCTCGGAGCAATACATATTTCAGTTTAAGTTTTAAAATACTGTGAAATTTGAGCAAATTTATCTAGATTGGTGCATAACCTGAACTAAAAACAATGTCTTGTATCATACTTTAATTACCGTAAACTCGTGCTTGGTATTATGGTTCTTTTATATAGCAGTGAACCAAAAACCCAGAGAACTATGTCAGGTATTATTCTGTTAGCATTTTCTTCATCTTTTTTTTAAACAACATCAGGACAAACTAGCTAGGAAAGAAGGCAACTTATAGTTTTTTCCACACATACCATATCTAATAGGTACAGAAGTGACCACAAAAACATGTAAGTAGAAATGCTACATTGTCTTTAACTGTGTTTTCGTATAATAATAATAAAAATAAAAAATAATAATAATAATAATAATATTAACAGAGTTTTTTGTCAAATAGGTATATTTGGAAAATATAAGTAATTTAATTGCTGTTATATTTTCCTAATGATACAGTAAAACCCTGGAGGGTGTTTTCCTTGTGTTCTTTTCTCATCAATGTGCCTCTACAACAAAGCAGCTTCACCACCTCAATCATTAGTCTACAGCAGCTAGTGTTTCTCTCTACACGTGCCTTGTGTTGCAAATCAAATACCAAACGTTGTGACATTTAGGTTTAAGTTTTGGCGCATTACTTTATCGATTATGGTGACATTTATTATTTCAATCCTGCAAATAACAAATAAGTAGTGAATTATGTTCAGTAGTATATTTGCATAAGCAACATTTCTGTTTCAACTCTTTCTCTGTACTTTTCATGACGTTTAATTTCTTACGTGTTGGGACAAACAAAATCTGCTTTATTTATTTATTATTATTTATTTATATTTAAAATAATGTATTTCAGTAGATTGGAGTGAAGCTGCAGGTGGATTCTTTTTTTCAGTATAATATGAGGGATACTTTAATGCTTTTAC
This sequence comes from Kiunga ballochi, assembly GCA_037177335.1. NCBI lineage: Eukaryota > Metazoa > Chordata > Actinopteri > Atheriniformes > Pseudomugilidae > Kiunga > Kiunga ballochi. The sequence continues at coordinate 18,404,356 of JBAMIG010000012.1, read as the reverse complement.
AGTTTTGCAAGTTGTTTTCATACACAAACTTTATGACAATATTCTGGCTGAGTTACCTATTTCCCTCCTGCTTTAAATGTTTCAAATGAGTGCTACTTTATTTGTGCCAAAAACAGCAAATCGGCTTTTCTCTGATGTTTTTGTGTTTTTCTATGTGGCCTTACAGATCCAGGCCACACCATGGAAGCTGCTTTGCTTCCTCTGTTATTAAGTGATGATTGACAGCTGTCATGTCTTCGTCACTGTAGAGTGATATTTGTCAGGAGCATCTCTTTGACAGACGATCTTAGGGTCTTCTCAGCCAAGAGATGGTTTATTGCTTCAATGCGCTGCAAGGCTGCACTTTCAGGGGAGTAAAGCCTGTGACCAGCCTTTACAGATATAATTATGTCTGCATTAATTTATATTATGTTTAGTCATTATAAAGAGCAATATACCTTGAGTTTTTTATTATTATTATTATTGTCAGTTGTTCTTTATTTTATCAGTTGATCATGTTTTATTACTGCAGAAGCAGCTTGAACACACATGCATTTACAGTAATGATTATTAACTTCAACTTCATTACCTGTAAGGAATACAATATACCTGTAATCTGTTCCTGCATCAAGCTGCTGTCGGATTTTCAGTGACGCATACTCTATAATTTATTTAACAGTATATCATTCACCACTCTAGTGTACTTGGTGTTTATCATCATTTATCACCTGCATCAATCTGCTCTATGCAGTAAAGTACCATGCTAAGAATGAGCCTCTGCTGTAACTGTTGCTTTGTACTGCTGCCTTAACAGCCCAATCAGTTGGCCTCACTCTCGATTCCTTCATCAGTGCAGGGTCCGTAATGTACGATGCAGCTTTGATTTATAATGCATGCTCAAAATTAAACAGCATAAATTACTCTTATTTACTCTGCAGGTGATAAAGATCCCGTCAAATAATGTCACTTGAGCATAATTTTTATAGAACAAATGAAATTTGTTATCAGGGAAAAGCAGGTCAAGTTCATCAATTAAAAGTCTGCTCTTTTTTTCTCCCTCTTCACTACAAACGGCTCAGTGCTATTTAAAATGATTGATTTTATTATTTCTTCATTTATTAAAGTACCACGTAAGGCAGTAGCATGAGTAATCAGGACAACAGAAACTGACTCAGCATGAACGTCTTAAATTGGCACGTCACATTTCTGAGGCTCCAGCTTGTGTCTTCTTTATGAGTGTGTTCTCCACACGTCTTTGGTACAACAAGTTGACAGAGTTTTCTGTGGTTATTAAATCTAAGATAAAACCCAGTAAAAGCAACAGTTTATGTCTAGAAGTGTCCCATTATAAGGAACACTTTAAGCAGAGCACAGATGTTAAGTGCTTTTCTTGTCTGTTGGACCTTTGGGAAATGACTTTGTGAATAATGTATACAGCAGAGGGCAGTGGAAAGATTTTAATAAATGACTTGTCACTGACTCAAGTCCTCCTATAATTGAGCAAAATCCATTTTTCTGAAACATATTTTAAACTTTCATGTTGGATATATATATATATATATATATATATATATATATATTACAAGTGTGACATGGACCTGAAAGGGTTAAAATCTGTGCTACTTGGAGTGTGTCCCCCAGAAAAGAGATGAGGTCCCTGGGAATGTTTTACAGATAAAATAAAAAGAATCAGGAGAATGAGAGAAAGAAGAGAAGTTGAATATATATTTCATGTGATAAGAGAAAGATGAAGTGCGAGAAAAAAGATTCCATTACAGCTGCGACAGTTACAAAACTGCTGCTGTGTAGAGTAGCCTCTGTTGAAAAGATTGATGCAATAAGGACTGACCTTGGCTTGGAGCAGGAGTCGGTGATGTATGTATGAGCATCTCCCTGCTAAATGGACCCAGATTTGTAGCACTAATATACATGGAAGCCCAGTACCAAACTCACCATGGCCATAAATCAACAGCTACTTTGGGTGTCATTTCTGGTTTATATTCTACTATTGTTCTGTGCTTTTAATTCGTGTCACTGCCATCTGTTCATTTGATGCAGTTTCATACTGTATGATTTGGCTGCCGAAAACCTGTGCAGACAGTCCCTGTTAGACCACTGGAGTGAATTAACCGCACTGGTAAATTTCACAGAGGCTCACAGAAGCTTTTAAACAGAATCTGAACATGGGCAAATTTTATAAACTCAATTTAAAATTAAACTAAAAACTTTTTGGAGATTGGAGCAACATTATTTCTTTTTTTAAAACAAATTTTCACATGCTGATGTCTCTCTGTTTTAGACTAATTCATTTAACGTCTCACCTCTGTGGACATTTAACAATTTAGACCTTGCAGAAATAGAAAGCCCATGAGGTATAAAAGTCATGAAAATAAAGTTAACATACAAATGTTTTAGCAAATATATGTACAAAAGCTGCATATAGGATTTCACAAGCTGTGTCATGTCGTCCTCTAACATCAGACACTTCAATGCATGAACTACAGAACCTTTTTGCTTATTTATTTAAACTGAGGTACACTTATTAAACATACAGTATGACCTGCTGGAATTGCTCCTAATAACATGTTCCACACACTCTGGGTAAATATTCTATGTTACATATGTTCTTATATTCATAAACATCTTAAACATTTTATCATTTTATCATTGTTAAATGTCCTCATGTGGTTAGGTTTAGAGTTAAGACAACCCATCATGAATATATTTCATCCAGTTATGTAAGACAAAAAGGGAAAAATGTTTAGCAAAGATGTCATTTAAACTGTTTGGTCTGGCTATTTTGTTGTCCATTTTATATTAATAGACATTTGGTCCACATTTATTCATGACTTTATAGATAAATGTACATTCTTATGCTGTATTATTGTTTCATTCACTTGACAAATGGCTTACTAAGCAAGATTACTAACTCGTGTAACAATACTCCGTGGGATATTGAAAACTCGCCATTTTACTTGCTTGATCTTAGGATTTTCCATAATTAATTTTTTTTCTGTCTAACAATAATGCTTATACTCATATTCAATGTATCTATAAAATAACACTTCAAAAACACCACCACTTCAAAGTATTTCTGCATTATATAAGATAAAAGGTGAATTGTAAAAGCTCAGGAAGAAATAAAAATGGCTAGAGAGGGAATCTATAAGGGACATCTTCGGCAGAACAGAAAGCTGTGTGTTCCACACTGATGTTGGATATCAGTCTTTTTAAATCAGGAGAAAAGTAGTGTTTCATGGGCAGAGATGAGACATTATCAGCAAGAAAAGATATTGGTCAACCCAGCCGTATTGGCAGCTATAAAATGTCAGGGAATCTGTCACTAACGGGAGATAATATGACTTAATTTCAATTCTCCCATCCAAAGAGCACTCATTTTTAGATTTACTCATATCAGGAACAATAAAAAACATCTTGTCAGGTTTGCATCACAAAACAAACCATTTGTAGTTTGTCGTGTTATATCAAGAGCAAATATGGAGGAAAAAAGGGTGAAAATCATTTAGATTCTCAGTAACAAAGAGCACATTTTGATATTGTGCACTCCTTCACAAAGAATTTCTCCCTCTCTAAAACTCTTTTGTCTTTTTTTTTACCACCCACCATAATATGTTCTCCTAAATGTGTGTAGTGGGGAAATACAATGACAGAGGTCAAAACAGGCATTTATATTTTCTCTTTGTTTTCTGCCTTGCACTATTGCAGGACATTGTGTCTTCAATTGTATACATCACCCCAAACGAAAATCATCCGTCGCTGCCGTTAATAAAACCCGATAAGCCTCCCTTTCATCCCATGCTCGCTTCAATTTTAGCCAGCCACCGAAGTTATTTAATCAGTGCTCCAGTGTCCCATTCACAGCATATTACCAATTCTGTCTGCAATCTTTATCAGTGCAGTGATGTATGTATGAGGCAGATGTTCCAAGAGTCAGAGGAAACAGAGGCCATGAGTGAATGAATTATTGGACGCACCAAAAGCAGCTATAGATATAGAATTTTGAGCCCTGTAATATGTTTGCTTTCTCTCTCTTATCTTGCCAGACAAAAATATGCCTTATCTTAGAGTGCCTGGGTCTATGTGAATGTGGAGCCTCTCCAGATCATCCTCTTGTTCAGTTTCTTTGTGCTGCGTTTGGATAGGTCATTGCTGTTTGTTGACACTCTTGTTGTTTTTGCTATGGAGCCGCTCCACTGCATGTAACCTGGGATGGAATCTGCTGCTTTGTTTTGTGTCTTTGCTGCTGTTGCTGAAGGTGACGGTGAGTGTGAAGAAGTACTTTTGATAGTTTAGGCAGGCGAAACATAGTAAACAATACTGTACAAATGCCACGCCCCTCACTCAACCAACATCCAGTCGACAAACAAACAAAACCATGTCCTCCCTTACCCCAATTTGGGGCCCTTGACAACAAAAAGCATAGATGCCAAATGGGTTTTCTTATGTTTCCTGTAACACACATTTGCAGTAAGCATGCAGAGTAGAAAGGGCATCAGCACCCACACCCACACACACACACACACACACACAGCTGCAAGCCAGAAATACACTGGGCTGCTGGATAATGAGGGTGGACAGGGCGGAATTATCACTTCACATCACAATAATATTATCCTTCTCACAACTCCCGCAGCATCTTCCATGACGGTGTGACATTTCCATTTTACTTGAGTTTAATCTTGGTCCTCTAAATAAAACCATACCCTACAGGCTCTTCCCAAACTGACCCAGTCCTATTTTAATCACATGGAATTAAATAACTACAGTTTAACACTGTACTTGTTCTGACAGCAGTCATGACAAGTAGTTTGCACAGCAAGCCTCCCCTCTAGTCAAATACAGAATAACAACAAAGTAAATAGAGGCTGAAGATGACAAGAGTGATACTTTCTGAGAGCTATATGGAAAAAATGTTGAACACGAGTATTTGCAATTCATTTTAATTCAGTATTTTTAGTTAGGTTTTGTAATTAAGTTTTTAATGTGTTTTGTTTAGTTTGAGTGCAGAAAAAGCCAGGCTATCCTGATGCACGTATAAATTAAATGCACATAAATGTTTCTAACTCACTCTCCATAACCTCCATAGACTTTATAAAATACAAATATATTTGCTTCTCAGGAACAATATCTTCTTTTTGTCGCAAATAATACAAACGTCTTTCCTCTACAATTGTCGCAATAAATTCCTTTAATTTTCACCTCGACATATTGATGTCAAACATGAACATCAAGCTACTTTGTTAGCTACATGATTTCCTGCTGACATATAAATATGCACTTGTGTGATTTTTCTATTGGCACCTTTGAATCTTCCTGCAGGTCAAATAGCACTGCAAGAACTTTCATTTTGCATCCCTTGTCAATTCAAATGCTGTGCATCTCTCCCTGTGAGCCAGCTCTCCTCCTCCATCTCATTCCTTTGTTGCACTGGGGCTGAACACTATGTTAACCTAGTAATTGGCACTGGGCCTTCCCCATTATACGGCTTTCTATTGAGCCGTTCTACATGACTAGTTAAAGAAGATGGCATGAAGATTAATGAAGTCCAGCTAATACAGGAGGGGGGGTACCTCTCCAACATTTTCACTGAGGAGATAGCAGAGAGCAACAACAGTATGCCCCCAGCTCAGTCGTTTCACTACACCTTTTTTATATTGCCTGTTTTAACCCGTGAACCCTGGACCTTCTGCTTGTAAAGCAAAGCCACCACAACATCCTGGTTTGATTGATGTTGCTACAGCAGTCACTCTTCTCCCTTTCAATTGAAAGACCCCAGCTTTCCAAAATAGATTTTCCACCACAATTCATGCAGGCTACAAGCATCCAGAATGGCAGAGCAGAGTTTCATTTAAAGCCAGGAGGTAGCTGACATTTTAATTCTTTTTTGGGGAAAGCGTCTTTGTATTTTCTGTAGTCTGTACGTTTATTTACGTTTATGTGGTGTTGACAGTGTTTCACCACGGATGTGCTATCCTGGGCTTAGAAGGACAGAAAAAGTCAAAAAGACTGAATCTTACATGAAATTCAGATGTGACAAATGGACTCAATCAAACAGATTGAATCATTTAGATGTTATTTGTGTTTTTGGAGGGTAACTGACATGTAAATTTATAATGCTTACACGACAATCAGCCACAGAGTCTTCCTTCGGAATAATATTTTCATCAGAGTAATATAATAAATTTTATTTAGTGTGAGGTTCCACATTAGCAAAATAGTATAAATACTGTAAAACATGAATACACTGTACACAGTTGAAAAACTGTTACACAATGACATAATCAGCACGTACAACAGCTCACACTCTTTAAAATGTTGCATGCAAATTGTGCACAGCACATTTGTGCATGCATCACATAGTGTATGTGTGACTAATAAAAATGTGTTTCTTTTTCACTGCTTAATGCAGACTAATTTACTACTCTTTACTTCTTGGTACTCCTGAATTATAACGCTAAATACTTACATTTTTCTTGAATTTCCCTCCGGGGATGAATAAAGTATCTATCTAGCTAAATGTGCTTTAGAGCAACACATCAAATGTTAATGAGAAAATGGAACACTTGTAAATGAACTTCTACCACACAGATGCTTTTACCAATATACCTTATTCTGAACAACGGGAGGTTGTGACACATTGATAGTAGCATGTTCTGAAACATCAGAACTGCTTAAATGCAACACATGTGAAAGGTTGACTGCGGTTTGTTCTTAGGGTGCTCTTGTAATCAGATAAATTAACTAAGGCTATCAAAAGATTGCAATAACACTCAGCGCTGCCATAAACCTAAGAGCTGCAACTGTGGCAGGAGCTTTATGACAAACGTCAGTAGAGCATGCTGATTTATTTGTGTACCCCTGTCCTATCGATCTTTCGTACTGAGGCCTAACTCTGCCTCTCAGAAGAGACCTTTCAAGCCAGGTCCCCACCAGCAACCATCAAAATCAACTCCAAAGCATCAGGATATGGAATGTATGTGTTGCTGTTTTTATGACCTCTTCTGACAGTGAGTGGCTTTTTGTTTCTTTATCTTTTTTCTTTCTTTTTTTTTTTTTTTTGGGATGGTGGCGTGGGGGGGTGTGGGGGGTGCATAGCATTAGTACATCAGAAAAGAACACTGCTAATGAAATTAAATAGAAAGCATGTGTGGGTAGCAAAGTGACCCGTATCCCGTTTGTGCATGTAATCAATATTACAGCTTGGCCTCTCTCAGTTGTTACTTTAATCAAGAACAAGCTCTACCTCTCTTAATCGCTGGGTCCCGAGATGAATGTTTCACAAATGCTGCAGAACATGTGCTTTGATATACGCACCTGATTGGTGTATGTAATATATGAGGGCTTCCTTTTTTTAGTCAGTTCCGAGAAATTGGATAATTTGAACGGAAAATTGTATTAATTATTCTAATATACGGAGACCTTTTAAGAATCCCTCTTTTTTCCTAAAGACACCTTTTTGCCACTTTAATCATAAATGAAAAGTATGACACATAAGGGCACCCAATCATATGGTACACATTGCCTCATCCTTTTAACAAATATGTTTCACAGCCCTATTAAAAGGGGTCTTCATCTGTCCTGTCAAAAGGCAGCCTAGCAGGGTTTTTTAGTTTAATTACACTATCCAATTAAAAAAAGGAAGAAAAAAAAATTCAGCTGCATTCTGATCCGCCTCTCCTTGGGTTTGAGTGGATATGACATTTACAAGGCTCCCCTTTCAAGCAGACAATGGCATGATTGATGAGGTGCAGACGTTATGAAGGAGGCGATCGCCATGTGGAAGCTGTGCTTAGTGCACTTTGATTTATTTATCATCTGTTTCTGAAACAAGGCTGGCTGTTTCAGGTCCGCACACACTTCTATGTCAGGCTATAGGTGGACTGTAGACACGATGTGGTTCAGGCTACAAAATGACATTTTAACACTAGAAGTGCTCCTGTGAGACCCTGAGTGGCAGTATCTTAAGAACTATCAGACCTGCAAATTGTTGTCCTCATTGTGCTCTGGTGTTGAGTCCACTAAATATTGTTGTTATTGACACTGACATGCTGTGGTCAACCAGCAGGAGCCTCTTGTTAGCTGACTCTCGCTGTTTTGTGTGTTTAGAGAATGATTAATTCATTCAGTTGGGGCATTGCACGATTCAGTTCACAGATGCTGACAAGGTAAAAATAAAGATTTGAGTATTTACATTGTTTTTATGTTAAAATACCCTGTGATTAAATAAAAAGAAAATGTCTTCAATTTAAAGTTAAAAAATGCATAATTATACTAGAGTCTTTACAAAATGTATCCCAATAGTGTTGTTTTGAAAGGGATTTTTCAGGAACAAAACCATCTGGCAATCTTTTGTCCTATACAATAAAGTTAGAGTCCTCTATCAAATTTTAAAACTCACTTTTCTGTAGCAGACGGTAACATCTTGATTGGAACAACTTGAGAAGCGCAGCTGCATTGAAACTCAGTGAGGCGTGCTCGTTCTGCAGCAGCACCACCAACCTCATCAGAATCTACTGATGAACTTAGCCTCTGACATCTCTCTTGTCTTCACACGATGGAGTCAGAATAATTTAAAGTAACATTTCATCTTTCAGCATGTAGGCTATACCCCCGTTACGGGTTAACGAACACTTAACCACTAGTCATGGCAGGAGTTTCTATAGTTTCCATAGTGATGCTTATGTGAGGGTTTAGTGATGCCTACAGATATAAAATTGCATTAAATGCTGGTATGTAAACCGGAAAATAAATTGTTTTAATTGAGAGCTGTAAAACAAACAAAAAAATAAATAAAAAATAATAAATGCAAGTTATTCCAGTGATGTTAAGTCTGAGTGAATGTAAATTTGTCAAGCATATTATATATAAAAAATCACCATCACCATCTCCTTCTTCTCAGTTAGACTGAGCAGTGATGGGTGGTACTGGTAACACAGTATGATGATGGTCAGCCACTGGAGAGGCAGCATGAGTGAGCCACCTTTGCTGTTTATGTACTGCCTCCCTGGCAGCCTCTTCCATACGCAGACCGGAGAGGGGGGGGGGAGTCAGGAGACAGATGCTTAACGACTCCCTCAAGGCCATGGCTCCGGCCCTTATCTCATCCCCAGTTTGTGAAGGTTGCCATAGTAACTGACCTGAACACTTGAAAGGATGAGTAAGACTACTGTGTATATTGGCCAGAATCCACTGGAAGAATTTATTGAACACATATACTGTAAAAAGCCTGATGTAATATTGATTTAATGCATTTACAATGTTCACTGCTTTGGATTACTGTTTGTATAATTATAAGTGTGCTTTTTTTTCACCGCTGTAACACATATCAAAACAATTCCATCGTAAACCTTTAATAAATTGATATTAGGTTTCCAGTCAGAGAGGTTAAACATTACGGAGCAATTTGTTTTATTTTAAAAGGAATAAATTCTCATCATATGGTCTTATCAATCTAGAAAGGCTGCATTTTCCTTTAGAGCATGTTCTGCTTGGTGTACCTTGGTGTACTGTCACCACAGTAGTATAATCTGTTCTTCCAATAACATGCATGTTAATATGCATTGTAATAAATTGTTTGGATAACATTTAAAGCAACTTTATAATATTTTATGTTTTGTTTTTAAATGTTTGTTTAGTATAAAATAGAATTATGAATATGTGTTGTTTTGCATAATTGTTTAATTACAAGTGGTTGATTAGTAATATAATATAACTTCAATCATTACATTGTTTTCTAATTATGATGAAATCCCACAAATAAGAAACATTGTTTTTTTTATTACTTTAGAATAAACTTATTCTATTTATACAACAGACTTGTGACCCCATGACTGTCTGCTACATTGTATTATTGTGTTTCTACAAGAGCTCAGGAGAAGTAAATATATCAGTGTCAAGAAGAAAACCTGTCAGTCTAAACACTCTAAAACGTTAGAGGGGAAGACTTTAATTGACTGCAATCAGTAACTTCACCACTAGATGTCACAAGATCCTAGAAAGTGATGTTGGATGTGCAGCTGTGGTAAATCACGCTGCATTTTATCCATCCATCCATCCATCCATCCATCTATCTTCTACCGCTTTGTCCCTAACGGGGTCGTGGGGGGGGGCTGGAGCCTATCCCAGCTGCTAACGGGCGAGAGGCGGGGTATGGGACGCCAGTCCATCGCAGCATTTTATCCATCTACATGTAATTATTCACAAATTAAAATGTTAAAAGACCACCTTAAAAACCCAGATACAGCTTGTTCAATATTTTTTTTACCCAAAAAGAAAAACTTTGGTGAAGTGACAGTGAGCAAACGTTTGGCTATAAGCCCATCTGACAACATGATAGGCAGAGAGCTTGTTTACAGCTTTTTTAATAAATCAAGTTGTTTGGGGAAATTAACCAATAAATACATTTTTAATGTGCACCTCTCACTGAACATCAGGATAAAGTTTTCACTTAAGCTTTTCAAAATCAATTAAAAAGATGCACAAGCAGTTGAAAATAAATTTTACATAGTTTCTTCTCAATATTTCACACTTTAGATACACACAGTTAGTTTCTTTCAATAAAAATAACTTAGAGTCAAAAACTCAAAATGTGAGCCCTATAATACTAGAAAAGAATTAGGCTTTTTGGTACTTTTTTTCTATGTTCAGCAGTGCTGACAACAAAATCTAAGAGGTCTTTGTCAGCAGAGGTGTCCGTTGTTTACTGTCATCACAGACTGTGTCTTGAGGAGTGAACTAAACTAACAAGGACTGCTTGCACTGTTGCTGGTTGCACCAGCATGTGCACCATGGTGATCAGACAGGTGTTTTGACATCTCCCTCTCTCCTCTCTGAGCAACATCTGGCACTGCTGCCAGGCTTAATTGTAACAATATTTTGCAGGCTGTCAGTAACCTGGACACTAACAAGCAAAACAAAATTAGAATGATGAGCCAGTAAAGCTTTTTACTGTTGGCCATAGTGCCGTAGATCCTTGTATCCCTTTAACTCTCAGCTGTGACGACTTCACTAGTTTCTTCATATACAAAATGGTTTCTATTAAAGATCAAATATATCACATCCTTTCTTCTATTGATGCTGTTTGATTTGCAGCAGCTTTGGAGACGTCAATAAAACCAGATTTTTGTTTGGACCATTTCTGTCCAGTACAGCTTTCTGAGTAAACCAATAAATAGCTTCAACTAAACTTTCAACTTGTATTTTAGACCCAATTCCAACCAGATTAAGATGTCTTAAAGCCATAAGGAGTTGGATGATTCTTAATTTTCACCTTCTATAAAATCAGACAAGACTGAGCTCGTCATATTCGGACCTGAAAACTTAGAACAACATTGTCTCGCTTTGTAGTTAATCTGGACAGCATTAATCTGGTTTAAATTAGTCTATGCCTTGGTTAAATCAGGACTGGACTATTGCAAATAATTATTTATGGGTTGTCCCAAATATGCCCTAAAAAGTCTCCAGCTGATCCAAAATGCTGCAGTGAGGGTACTGATGAGAACTAGCAGAAGAGATCATATGTCTCCTGTTTTAGCATCTCTTCATTGGCTTCCTGTTAAATTTAGGATAGAGTTTAAAATTCTTTTCCTGAAATATAAAGCGCTTCATGACCAAGCTCCATTATATATAAAAGACCCCGTAGTTCCATATGTTCCACACAGAGCACTTT
>JBAMIG010000012.1:18359088-18392588 GCA_037177335.1 Kiunga ballochi | reverse complement strand
GGAGAGCCTTCAGCTATCAGGCTCCTCTCTGATGGAACCAGCTCAGTGTGGGTACTGGAGGCAGACACCATCCCTACATTTTTCCTTCCTTTTGAACAAATCTTATAGTTTGAGATAGGCCATCAGTTATGCAGTCATGGGGATATCCCATCATGCACTAAGCACTTCCTTTTCCTTTCACTTCGTCCATGTAATGCTTTTTAACTGAAGAAGCTGAATGTGTAGTAGTTCAAGTTAGTGTAGCTTTTTGTGTTACTTTTAGGGCATTAAAATTTAACTGGAACTTTTTAAATTAGACAACATTATACAAATTATTTACAATCACAGTTTAGTTTTTCATCACTAAATCCCAGTGTGAAATTTTAAGGGGTCAAGTCGTACTATAATACTTTCAGCCAAAGCTAACAATTTATTCAGTAAATTGTAGCATCAGTTGTAGCATCAGGCCACCAATCTCCTATGAGGCAAAACTCCACCTGTTTTCCTGAAAGAGAGTGAAAAAGTATCAAAAAATGGAAAAGCACAAGTATTTGATATCTTTGCAAAAAGAAATACTTTACAACAAGGCATTCAAAAGGTCTGACAAAACTCTTGAAGAAGCCAGCAGATCTGCAGTAAAAGGGTGATCACTCTGCATGTAATTACACACATGCAAACAATTTGGATTTTAATCTGTAAAGAAAACAGACCAATGATAAAGCACCACGATGGAACTTTATCATTTTTATGTTTGAACTGCTGGTGGAAAAACATTAACTTTACCCCACTAAGTGTGGTTAGATAACCGTTTACAGGTAGAGCATATGTTATACAACAAGGAACCCACCTGGTTGGTAGTTACCTCCAGCATATTGTAGTCGTACTGATGTCAGAATATATTATAGATTAGCTTCCCACTGGACTTAAATTGTGGAAATAACCTTCACAAAATGAAACTTATTCTGTGTGTTGCAGAAAATGTCGTTTTAATCATTCTTACATTCAAGAGACAAAAAGGCGTGGCGCTACTGATGCTACCAAAAATCAAAACTACTTTGACAAACTGAATCACACACCAAGTTTAAACACACCTGAAATTATTTCTGATCATTATATACATGTAAGTTTATTCAATAATAACAATTTTTTGTAACATATTTCAACAATTATTATTTACGTTATTTGTTGTTGTTGCCAGTGTTTGTTTCTTTTGTGATTCTATGCTTATTTAAATAACTAATAAAACTGACTTATTCTAGTTCAAATAAACTGTTTGGTCACTGCTGTTTGCAGATGATGTGGTTTTGTTGGCTTCATCTGGTCCTGATCTCCAGATCTCACTTGAGCGATTCGCAGCTGAGTGTGAAGCGGCCGGAATGAAAATCAGCACCTTTAAATCTGAGACCATGGTTCTCAATCAGAAAAGGGTGGAGTGCCCTCTGAGAGTGGGAGATAGGATCCTTCTCCAAGTGGAGGAGTTTAAGTATCTCAAGGTCTTGTTCACGAGTGCGTCTGCAGTAATGAGGACGCTGCACCAATCTGTTGTGGTGAAGAGGGAGCTGAGCCGGAAGGCAAAGCTCTCGATTTACCGATCGCTCTGTCCCCATCCTCACCTATGGTCATGAGCTTTGGATTGTGACCGAAAGAACAAGATCCCGGGTACAGGCGGCCAAAATAAGTTTTCTCCGCAGGGTGGCCGGTGTCTCCCTTAGAGATAGGGTGAGAATCTCGGCCATCCGGAAGGAGCTCAGAGTAGAGCCGCTGTTCCTCCACATGGAGAGGAGCCAGATGAGGTAGCTCTGGTATCTGGTTAGGATGCCTCCTGGACGCCTCCATGGTGAGGTGTTCCGGGCACATCCCTGTAGGAGGAGGCCGCGGGGAAGACCTGGACTGATTACATCTCGCGGCTGGCCTGGGAACGCCTCGGGGTCCCCCCAGATGAGCTGGTGAATGTAGCTGGGGAGAGGGAGGTCTGGGCTTCCCTCCTTGAGGTGCTGCCCCCGCAACCCGACCTCGGATAAGCGGCAGAAAATGGATGGATGGATGGAAATTAACTGTTTGAATTTTTAACATTTTACTAATTACATTTAGGTTGTAAAATTTAAATTAGGACTCACTCAAACAGTTCTGCAGGAATCACAACATACTGTTCATGTGACTTGTTAGTCAACAGGTGTTTATTAGATTGTGTAAACAAGGCTCTATTCTGATGGACACTGTACTCCGTCTGACTTTCGATTATGTCATAATACTATAGAAGCTTTGTCCATGTGTGTGCGTATGCTTCTGTGTGCCTATGTTTCTGTGAAAAATAGAGACAGTTTTATAAATGTACACAAAGGCTGTTAAGTAGAACAGTGGCGGAGAAATTAAATGAGTACAATAAAAATGGTATGAGACATTTTACGAGTGACAAAAGATGCTCACTTTAACAGCGTCCGGAGGACAAATTCCTGTGGCAGTTGTAAGGAACAATTACTTAAATAATTGGGCTTTCAAAGACAAGATTGATTGTCTAAAAGCTGTTTTCTGTGGAGAATCCATTAAGGGAAACCATTTTTCTGCTTCCTTGACATAGCGTTTTTTATTCATTTCTTCTTGCAAAGATGCATGATTCTTTGGTTTTTTGCTGCTCTGTCACTGGTTTCTGTGATGGACTATTCTACAATAGCAAACGCGAGATTTAGTATCAGCCACTGATTAACTTGGTCCATCTATTTACATATTTCTTGCTCTCTCTCTTTCTTTTTATATACATATACATACACATATAATATATTATATATACATACACTTATATATATATATATATAAAACGAGGGAGAGAGAGAGAGATATATATATAGATATGCATATATATATATATAGATAGATAGATATGGATGCATGTCTGGATGAAAGAAAAAAAAGTGCACTGCAAACGTGTGCATGTGTGATTTGTCTAGCCACAACAATACAGCATCTTCTTTATATGCAGAGCCTAATTAGCACCTATTCAGAAGATGCTCTTTGCTCTGCAAGAAGAGGCAGGGGCTGGGAGACAGCTTGAAGGTTATCTCCCAGGTTCAGAGGTGCTACAGTTTCATTCAAAGTCGGCCACGGTGCACATCAGGGAGGTTGTGCACTGTTGTCTTAAACTGGATTCTATTCTGACTCATGTTGAGAAATTTATTTCCTCATTTAGATCCCATTTTTAGGCTATATGCGATAGGCCTTACCCTTGACTTTAATATTGTACTTTAAGTACCCAGATGATTGATTCAGCATCCCTAGTAGTATGATGAGATGTTTGGGGGCGAGTAGAGGGGAGTTGTTAAAAACATATCACGCTGGTGGGATGATAAGGCATCTCCCTGAGTGTTGTTAATGCAAAGGGGGGCCTTTGGCCATCTTGAGTTCCCCTTCTGTTGTGCTGATGGGACAGAGCCACTGCCATCTGGTTCCCATCCTCCTCATTTCCCCACCCATGGACGCAGCAGCTCACCGATGCCCTTTCATCCAGCGTGCTTGCATTGTCTTCCAGCTCTCCTTTTGGAGGTCATGTAGTGTACAAGTACAATAGAATCAGCAGAGGGGTGGATGGGATGGTGTGTAAATCCATGCCCCGATCATTTGGAAATCACCCAGTCCAGCAAATACAGCTAAAAATCCATAAATACAGCTAAAAAACATGATGTTCACACAAAAGAACATCATGTTTTGACCTGTGCTGTTCAAACTTTGAGCAGCAATAAATCCCATTGAAACAGACGTCACAACATGATCCTGTAAATGTTTGGGCCGTTGGGAGTAACTAGTATTATGTAAATGTAAGGATGGTAGTGTATGCAAGGAAAGAAAAAAATCTCGGTATTTATGTGTCCTACATCTCAACTTCTATTTCAATCAGCTCCAAGCCACCCCCACACCTCCTCCCCATGAGGACCGGTAGCTTCACTCCAGGGCAGTCTGGTCTTCCTGTGACTGACACCCTCTGCTGCAGCCCCCCTACTAAGATGCTTCACACACAACCTGGGGGGCCATGTAGAATTAGCTTTAAAAATAGGGCACTGATAATTGTCTGAACAAGAAAGTGTATCAGTGCTCTGTCATGTTCAAGTTCCTGCCACTCAGCCTCATAAAGCTAATCCTAAGGAACTACCTCATGCTGTAGGGGCAGAGTCACTCCCCTTTCTGACTTATTTCTCTGCACTGGGACATACATGTTAATGCACTCCTCAGCCCAAGGCAGCAGAATATAATTAATATGTATGAAAGGTGAAAAAAGGAAGAAAAGAGGTGTTTTTGATTAATTGTTCCTCTGTGTTGGCTTTACCGTATTAATAACCAGGAGGATTAAGAAGGTCAGGACTGACCTGGTAAACATTAAAATTTCATGGAACCACTACACAAAGCTGACAGTAAAAAGACAGTAAGCGTACACACGGAGGCTCTCACACTGGCATGAATATAAATTACTCACAATGCGTAACACCAACCAAATCTGAAAAGTGTGCTGGGATGTCATTAATAATAAACAGGCAGCCTCCCATTTATTAGAATAGTGAAAAGTCATGTTTTCTCCAATGTGGCCTATTTTAAACGCGTGTCTGTGGGAATAGAGGAAGTACTCCGTGCTTGTGTCTAAGCAGGCTTTCCAGGTCCCCGCTGGGAGAAGGTATGGCTCACAAGCAGCTGAACATACTCCTCATTCTGGTGGGACAAATAGCAGGGGGAATATTTTGCAGAAGCGTTGCTCCAGCTAGTTTTCCTTTACACTGTGTCTTTATTCTGCTTATCATGTAAAGATCTGAGATTTTATTAGCCATGAAAATGTTCCGTATATTTTTATGTCTTAAGCTATAAAATGTAATGAAAAGGGAACACCCCACAGTGCATAAAAATTGTGCCGATTTAGACACAGCACTGGAGGATCCAGCTGATAGAAGGCCAAGGGGTCCATTTTTATCTTTTGATTCCTGCATTAACCTTGCATTAAAAATTATCTGTGTTATCATCAGCCTAGATTTAGGCCAATAAATTTCTGTTTTATGAGCCATCTTGGAGGAGAATTATCATGATGTTATGGTTTAAATAACATATGTTCCAATTTACTGACATCTACTGGATTTGACGTGGCATCAGCCATCCATTCACATAATCATCATCTTTTCATGGCATGAAATTCCCTGCAATAAGTTGCCGTTGGTTTTTGGTGATCAAGCAGCACATGAAGCCAGAAATGAACAGGCTGCTGCAGAACAGGAACTAGCACAGCAATGAAAGGGCTTTTATTCCCGCGATTATACCTCATAATGCAGCAGAATCCCATTTTTTAAACGACAGGAGACAACCACGGCACTGAATAATTCCTCCAATTTCCCTCACAAGAATCCTGTTCATCTGCTATGCTGAATCTTTATGCTTAAATATTTTATTGACTAGAGACCTGTTGGCAAAAAAAATAATCAATTTTGAATTACATTGGAAAACAGCAAAGAAACCCTTTTTTTACCATATCAGTACACTTTACTTCCTTTACTAATGTGCAAAACAGCTTGTAGAAAATGAACATTCTGGCATTCTTATTGCATCAGTGGCAATTAATAGTCAATAAATAAGAAGAATCAAACATTTTTGAGTTTGTGAGAGATGTTTGGAATCTCTGAGATGTTTATTGTCAGATTCAGCCACTGCAGCTTGATGAGTGTAGATGTAAATCTAGTTTTTAAAGGTTAATGATTTAGAAAATTCCTAGTCATAAAAAAGATGTTTCCTTTTTTTCTTCCAGGAAAAGCTAAGAAGCACCCTGCATACTTATTCAATTATAGTTTTATGACTAAGATAAAATATATACTGTATATTTCTAATAAAGAAACTGTGAAAGAGAAATACAGAAACACACCACTGATGTTTTCCATGATTAGTGTTATTAAAAACATTGATGGCCTTAATGCTTTCTTTTGTTGGCTGACTTGATGTCATTAATCCATCATGATTCTGTAAAGATGGGTCATACAAATGCCACAAAATAAAAACAATACTGAGTGACATCACCAACTGCCTGACACCTCTGCAGGGTGCAAGCCGTAGCCTTTCAAGAGGTCAGCTGGAGTCAGATGATAGGAGCGAGACTCTAGGGCAAAAAATTGAGCTTTTCTGGACAGCTGCTACAATAACGTGAATAGATGTGTTCCCCTTTGCAATTAAACCCTCCCTGATTACGTCTCTCTGGCTATCGATCGGAAACTTTCACTTAATAACTACTAACATGGTCTCTTATGGTAACCTCAAGGTCTTGCCTTTGCGGGCTGATTGTGCAGAGATTTATGTTCACTTCTCTTAGTGACTCCTATGGGACATCGTGTCATTTCTGTATTCTAAATTGTGCAAAAGTCTGTTCGTATTGTGTTAAAACCATGTTATTAGAGCATGGCTTTTCTTATGGAGGGCAAAGGTTGTTTATTTTTGGATTTTTCCAATTAAAAAATTTTCACGGTACAGCCGTTTGTCCAATCACACAGAATTAATACGACAAGGTTGAGACAAAGATTTTATTGTAGATCTTTTTAAATCTGGTGCAGTATGTCCCTATGTAAAGTTTAATACTTTATTAGTTTGTTCAAATGGTCACACTAACAAAACTGACATTTCTGAAAAAATAAACATGTTTATAGAACCTTATTATAGAACAATTAGACAATCAAAAGCAAAATCATTTCCAATCACGTCAAACAGTCCAGTTACTCTGTTACCAAAAAGTTATCTAATTTAGTTGCAG
Source organism: Kiunga ballochi (assembly GCA_037177335.1). NCBI lineage: Eukaryota > Metazoa > Chordata > Actinopteri > Atheriniformes > Pseudomugilidae > Kiunga > Kiunga ballochi. The sequence goes on along the minus strand of JBAMIG010000012.1, from coordinate 18,385,849 downwards.
TCAATCACATTGCTTGTTTTGCACTTTTCATACAAATTTGCCAATTATTAACCCCTTACCAAAATACATTTGTTTTTTATTTAAAGGATTTCCATTGTCCCATGTCCCAAAGCTGATATTGTGCCAATATCCAACAAATATTCTCATCAACTAGTTAAAAATATAGAAAATTACAAAACCCATTTTGCAATGATAATATTCGCTTTAGAGTAACCAAGAATGTAATGTGGCATCTTAACAAACCGATATCTGCTGTCAGCTTCTCATCTTCTTATCACAAAGTTGTATAGTAATTATCAAAATGACTGCTGATGTTTTCAAGAACAGAGAAACCCATAGCTATTAATCTGAGGGTGTAACACAGCTACTCAGAAAGGAACAGAAAGATTGTGATGTTCATTTCAGATTAAAAACTGCAAGATAGGAAAGGTAGCCTACCACTTACAATTTTCTGTTTTATTTCATTATTATGATATAATTTACTGTCAAAATTTTGTAATAGCAGTACATCATGGTCATCATGTCTACAGCCCTCATTTTCACACAATTTCATAATTTTTCATAAAAGTTTAATCTCCCTTTAATATTTTTTTTTTTGGACAAATAATATGATGACATACTGCACCCCCTTTCAACCCTGCATTAGAGGGAACAAACACAGAAAATAGATGGATGAATGAATAAATATGTTAAAGCATCATTTGCATTTGTTTCGTTGCTTTCTCTGTGTTTCTCTGATCCTGCTTTGGCAATGTCTGAGAAAAGTCATCATCCGTAATGACCAAAACAAAATATTATCTATGATGTCCTCTATTTAGGAAATGATTTCTGTGTGTGAGAGAGAAAGAGAGAGAAAGAGGGTGGGGATAAGCAGCAATGCTATCTATGGCTATATGAAATAACAATAGGTAAACAGGGTTACTTTAAAATTCAAGTTAAAGATCCACAGACTTGCAGAACTGATAACAAATGATGTGGCATGCAAATCCCCATTTGTTGACATTTCTTTGTAACATCCATTCATAGTCAGTATGGCTGAAATACTCTCCCATGAACTAAGAATGAAATGACATTTACATGTTTTGGCTTATGACAGAAAAAAAGTCCCATAGCATGTTAATATTTCCTGGGACCGTTCCAAGCTGCTGTTGGCTTCAAATACAACAATGGCTTGTATGAGAAATTCGCTCTTCACAGCTCACGCCTCTGAATCATACACCTGTTTGGTTTCAGCATGCCAGTCTTCCTCGCTCGCTCTCTGCTCAACCATGTGAACACAACGCAGGTTGTCCACAGTACTGCCCTCAGGCCCCGCAATGTGTTCATAGCCTGGCTGGCTGGCTGGATGGCAGGGTGGGTGTGTAGACGCATGCATGGAGTGAAGGTGGAGGAATTAAATAAATAATAGCCTGGCCTTTCTCTGGGTGAGTAAGCAAAGACAGAGGCAGAGTTTTTAGTAAGCAGGCACGGTGCCCTTTTATTTTCCACAGCTTAGAGCCAATGCTTTTTATGGTAAATACAAAGCTTACAATGATAAAGTATGTTTGCTGAGTGCAGAAAAGGGCTAAAAGACAGCCAAGGAGAACATCCCTCTCTGCTATGGATATATTTGGCTGCATTTAAGCAATGTAAATCTACAGCAGTCATTCATGTTGAGCTGAGTCAAGTATTATCATTTAAAATGTACGAATACTTGGTTTGTTTTCTGCTCTTTCTGTCTGGTGTCTGATCTTCGGCTAACTGCTGCATTCATCAAAGGCCTAGTCAGACACATAGAGACAATAGCTAATGAGTAGGAGCTCCCAGTAGGGCTGATCAGGGCTTTGGTGCTCCAGACAATGCAACAACATCTGTGCTGCTGAGGGCTGGTGTGTGCCGACAGAGGCGTGTATCCCCAGAGAGGAGGAAAAAGGGAATGTGTAGATGGTAGCGGGAAAGGGGGGGTGTCTTCACGTGTCTTGGACATACAACCCTCCCTCCTCCATATCCTCTCATCACCCATCTGTACAGGGTCTTGACACGAGGAGGAGATGGGTGCAGTGAAACAGGGATGCATTTTTCATCTAAACACACCACATTGCGCAAAAGTTGAAGCCTGAGCTAAAAATGTTTTGGAAATGTCACAAGTTTTAGGTTAACTCTGGAAAAGAGAAGAAGATTATTTTTCCAGTGTGAGAAGGGGGAGGAAACAGGTGTGGACCTCCCTGTGGATAGATCTCCTCAAGGGGAGTTTTAGCAATGACTGGGACTGGATGGATGCCTCCCCACAGGGAGAAAGATGAATATAACTCAGAGAAGATGTTGGTCTCTCCCATCTAAAGAATTAGTTATGCTGAGCTCAACAGGCCAAGCATAAACAATAAGACTCAGGTCAAGCATCGCACTACAACTTTTAGGGGAGTGTCTTATTGTAAACATGCAGGTTTAGCTAAAGAAGGTCTGAAAACAGGCAGGTTTGCACACTTGCTTCAACCCAGGCGGTGACCCATCAGGAGGACGAGGTGTGCCTGGTAATTAAAATGCAATCTCTGCTGCTGTGCCCCCTGGAGTGGCAGTGGCACCGAATTCACCCAAGAGCCTGGGGGCAAGAGGTGCCACCTGCACTGCCACACCACCTGCGCCACCACTGCCTCCCTTCATTAAGCCTGGTATTTACACTAGCGCCTGCACTCCCCCCCCCGCTCACTCCAACAGCTTCGGTCTTCATGGGCCCTGGTAAGGCAGCGCTTTATTAGAATTAATGTGGCACTTCAGAGGAGAGTGTCAGTGTGGCGAGCACCGGGGTGCCAGGAGAAAGAGTCCCCAGCTCTCCTCTGTCACAATGAATAAAGGCAACACAGCCAGCCTAGAGCTGAGATGAGCGTGGACAGCACATGACAGAACTGTTTTCCAGTGCTGAAGGAAAGTAAAGTGTTCTTTATTCAATCTGTTTTCATGTTTACAGGATGAGCTATTATATTGTACATGGAGGAGATCAAAGCCTTGAAAAGAACATAACGGTTCAAGACAGAACTGCACGTCAAATGTTTAACACAAAACCGGACATTTGACAGAGTTCACCCGAAAACATGTGACAGTTAAAGAAAATTAATATCAGGTTTTGTGGGGCTTTGTGTGGGAGTGGGTTTTGAGTGATGTAATTGTCAACTTGATTAGCTCAAGATTTAACACATCACATAGATGACACCAAGCTTTCTCGCTTTACACGTTGGTTTTTCATCCCAAGCAGCCACGACTCAACTTCCTGTTACTGATGATGTAAGTATCACATTATCAACTCTGGACACGTTCAAGTCCGCAGCAATTTACAGCCAAATACAATCTGAAACATGGCCTAATATTCCTTTTAGTAATTTGAATATTTTGTCACAGAACTGTCATGCTAGTTTAGCAGTTTCTCAAATTAAGTTAATAAATTGTTTTATTTTTAAAAAACAGAGCATTAGACACGTTTAGCATCTCATTTTAGCATGTTGTGCTGCAGCCATGAAAAGGTCAGCAGGAGTATGTTGCAGCTATTTTTGCCAGTATGTTTGGTCATTTCTACTGGGATAAATTGAGAAGGAGAGGTACGCGCCACCACTGATGCTGCATGTAGTCAAGCAGCAGGGGAGGGCATTAAAACCTAGTTTGCATCACTCAGCGCCTCCAATTAAACAGGAATAACCTGATACAAGTTACTGTCTTCAAATATGTTTTATGAGCTCCCATGCAGCAGGGGAATTCACCAGAATATACTGTATATCTCTCTTTGGTTTGGGTATCTCCACTGCATGCCTCAGTTCATTAGTGTTAAAAATGGTTTGCGTTTTATAGCCACATGTACCTTTAAAGTCTTATTAGCTTCAGTATGTTGTTTAAGGGGCACGTGAGGCTTCCAATTAATGCTGCTGAAAACTAAAGCAAGTTTCTCCAGTGTTTCTTTCCTCAAGTTAAATGCAACTTTTTTTATGAGCCACAGGCATCACTGCTAGCATCCTCCTCATCAGAGGCAGACATCAAAGGATTTTTCCAGCTAATGCTCACACAGCTATATATTAATCCTAAAGACAAAATCTTAAGCTTGACTAATAGTGAGAAAATGAAAGTTGACTCGAGTTTTGTTGATTGGAGTTGTACCGCTATTCTTAAAAAAATGTTTAAAAAAACTCAGTAAAAATTATTTAGATCACCTAAATAGTGCCTAAAATTTGTGGCATAGACACACAGAAAAAGTCATATTGGCTGTTGTTGGACTATATTGGACTATATTAAGTGATTTGTTAGCTCTAAATAAAAACTAGTATTTTTTTCCAAGAAAGATCCACTTTTATTTTGACCCCCAAAAAAAAGAACTCCAAATTTTAATCCAACTCTTCCTTATTGGTTCATTCTGAGCAGAAAAGACCACAATAAAACCCTTTTGCATCTTCCAGCACAGGGGAATGCATAGAAAGCAGGCCCAGCCGTACTCCCAATCCCCTTACAGTGCTGTCACTATTCATTCATGGCCTGCCCTTCCTCCCTGCGCCACAACCTCAACAGGGGCATCGCTCATGATAGAAAACAATGAGCATGATTTGTGAACTCTCGCCGTCTTTGTAATTTCATCAGTGTAATGGGATTATATTTCAAATCACCACTCCTTTGTTCATTACACATTTAAACTCCTGTGACAGACAAAAACTTAAATAAAATGTGCATGTCAACCCTGGTTGACTTTGCCTGCGCCCGCACTTGATTAGACAAACAGTGCACCGAGCCCGTGGAATGGGGGGAAATAATGTGCTCATTTATTCATTTTTCAGACAAGTCACAATAGATTTTTAACGACCAGCGTCTGACCTCCCTTAGGTACTTCTTGCTTAGGGGGTTAATAAAGCCTAACGCTTTGGTGCTCAAACACCACAGCGAGGAGCATGCTGAGAAGATTCCTGTGATGAAATAAAGACGGGACCAAATCAAGAGTCTCAGAACGCCCTGTTCCAGCTCCGGAGAGAGGAAGGGAAAGAGAGTGCGGGGGTGCAGTGGTGGGGTGAGGCTGCAGAAAGAGACTGGTATTCCACTTAGATTCCAATTCCACAGGTCTCTGAGGGACAATTAAACCAAGTGAGGAAGAAGTACTCTCTTTTCTCAATGCACTGGGGCGTGCATATTAGACGCTGCAGCCATGGTGATACACTCACACACGGAAGAGTCTGCCAAGATTTAAACCAGGAACCTTGTAAGACCCGCACTGAAAACCTTCATGCAGACATTTTAGCACAAAGACATCAGAATAATCCTGGGATCTAAAGTCCATCTGTGTAAAGTTAAAAGATCTTCTCTGAGTCCCTGCAACGTGAAAGAAATATGTGTTTGTGAATGATGAAACTACTTTACTTCTACATTCATGCTGATTAAGATGATGTGTGTTTAGATGTGGTGCATGTGGTGAAAATGTCAAAAGTTTGGGCTCTGGAGCATAATAATAGAGAGACAGGCTGTGCAGATGTGCTGCCACTAGACATCCATCTTATTTTCCCGCTTACCTCAGAGCTCTATATGTCTGAATCTATGTCATTTTAGCTCACTCAGGTCAACGACAATTCAACCTCCTCTTTTGTCTGAGGCACTTCAGAATCATAATGTGATGCATGTGGGATAGGTACCTACTAAACACAGTCCCTGTCACTGCTCAGACATTGCTGGATATAAATGATACAAAACCCGTGCTTGCTTTCCCCAGTCTGAGACCATGTTGCATCCTGTTTCCACCTGTCCATGATCACAGTCTCTTTCCAAACCGTCCTCTGAGACAGTGTCCGTGTTGTGTTATGACATTACGCAATAGTTGTACCTCAAAAAATGACAGAAAAAAGAACCCTTCATGTTAACTCTTAGATCTGCAAGAAGAAATAACAAAAAGATTTGTTCAGACCTGTGAATAATTCATACTTCTTCTGGACTCAGCCTCATTTCTTTCCTTTTAGTTGGTGCAGCTCTCTGCTGGGCGCCTCGTGGGAATGCAGAAAATTACATCCTACCTGATAATTAGCAAAGTTCAGAGCAAACTAAAATCTGCCCCACTCTCTTAGCTCCCCACCACTGGCAGCTTTCTCTTAGCAACTAATTAAGTCCGCCTCTGAGGTTTTCAGCCTGAAATGGTGCTGGATGCTGCAACAGCAGAATTAAAAAACAATAGGAGGATGGATGGAAATGAAGAGCGAGAGTTCATTCTTTATTATGTTTTTCCGTTTCATCTTTTCATACTGACGAATAAAATATGACAATTGTATTCCTGAAGGGAGTGTTATTATTTCACACATGGATGCTTTCTTCAAATAGAAATAATAGCGTTAGCCTCCATTATGCATGGTAGCAAAGAGTGACGCACCCTCTGTCCATAATATTCTTTAATTATTATAATGTCATCATCCATATCTTGCAATGTTGCACCAAAAGAGAACAGCGGGACACACCGGGCATTAAATGCAAATCACTAATCTCCCTACTGTTGAACAAAATCACACCACACAGACAGCATTATTAGTGATGCTATCAGCACTGCTGCAAATCATATTTGAGTCTTTCATATGAGACGCGTGGTCAAAGAATGAAGTTTGGAGCGTTCTTTTTGAAAACACCGTATTAGCTTCATATGAGACTCATTTTTTCAGCTGTCCTGGTTGTGTGAAATCTTAAAAGAGGATTTAGCAGAAGGCATAGAGAGCAAATAAGGAATGAGAATAAGGGAAGAAATCTGTGACACAGGAGTAACAAACTAAAAGCAAACTGTAATCTGTCAGAAACCTTCAGCTAAACATAGCACAAGTTGCTCATTAGAGACGCTTGAGCCACTAGGCCTCTGATGACTCGCAGTGTAAATGGAGTCAGCTTTTAAAAGGCAAACCAACAGCCTCCTTGATAAGGCTCTGGGCTGCACTGAGACTGTTTGTGATGTGCAATCCATGAGAGACAGAGGAAGCAGCTAGGCAGGCAGTCATTATTTTCCCCACAATTACCTGAAGTCCTTGATAACGAGCAAAAAAAAAAAAAAATGCCATATAATTAGAAAAACACCAGCAACACCATTATTGTCAGGAGAACACAGCAGTATAATGAAGCAATTATAAATGAGCAGCTTTGTGCTTGTCATTAATTTCTCCTTTTAAGGATGTGGAGATGAAGCACGCCTAAACAGCGGCAAAGTGAGCAGAGGTGATGTTTAGGTGGGTGAGACTACAAAAAAGGGGTGTTTTGTACAGTATGTGTGTGAAAAGGATTGAGGCTACTCCGAACCAACCAATAGGGAGTCTCAACATGGAAAAGGTGTCCATAAAGGACACTTTAAACTCTTACAATCTGAGTTTTCAGCTGAAAATGTGTCTTTATGTAAAGATAATGACACGGGTGGGGTATTCAGGCCTGAATAGACAGCTGAATATTAAAATGCTACGTTGATGTTGTTTATTCTTCACAAAGTGGAAGATGATCGGTTGCTAAATGAAAGGTAATGAGGAAAAGTACATGCTGGGCCAGGAACTTGCCCTTTTCCCACATCATCACAAAGATTGATCTTTCCCTTCCCTTTCTCTTACTCGATTCTGATCTCACATGAGAGATACCACATTTGAAATTCATACATATTTTCCTTTGAAATGTATACAGTGCTCCAGAAGCAATTAGGCAACATGTTGCATTTCATTAAAAAAATTTCTCCCCCAGCCACTGAGTGGATTAAAAAAGTGTCTTTTTTTTTTTTATTAATGAGCCTTTTCCCACTTTGATTCCTTCACATGTTGAGATGAGTGGAGACAAGCTGTAATCCCAGTTTCATCCTGTTTTGTGTGGTTCCTGGTGTGATTGCATTCAGATCTGTTCTTTGCTGCTTTTAAGGCATCAAAAAGTAAAGAGTCAAACAAATGACACAAGCAGTGAGTGAGGGGACATCCTTTTCTTTAGTATACACTAAGAATAAAACTCCAAAGCATTATCTTTCTCAGTTAGAAATGCTATCTTATTAACACATACTACAGCACACTTCATCATATTGTCTTGAGAAGGCAATTGTATGGAAGGGGCAATTAGGACAAAGAAGCTGTGAGGTTGCCATTATTTTAGAATTTAATGACCACGCAATACGGCGCTAGATGTAGAAATGAGGGCTACAGTACTACAATTATGCATAATCTGGCAGATCTTACTGCACCCCCCACACTCCTTTTCCTTGTGCCTTGAATAAATTTACATGGAAATGCATCTCTGCCTAATTTATTCAGAAGAATTAGAATATACATTACGAATATTTCCATGGACGACATCAGCAACATGCAGTTAGGACTTTAATGACTTATTTCTTTGTATTCATGCTTATGGATTCGGTCAGGTAGAGCATCCTCCCAGGCAAGGTTTTTGAGGAAACAGATAAATAATTAAACGCAGACATATATGTATGCTGATATTTATATCACCCTTTATTTGTCTTCCCAACTGCTGTGCCATTCATTTTAGGGAAAGAAAGCTTCCCCGCCCATAACTCCAGAGACTGAGGAAACGCATGCTCTGTGTGTGTCACATGTGCTTATATTCTTTAAAACCAGGTGTGTGCCACTTGTTGTCGGGAGATGCATGACACTGGACACAACCCAAAAGCAGGGATTATTGACATAGATGCTCCACCATTAATAAGCCGCTGTACCCTTTGTGTTCGGGGTCGCCATTGCTGCAGTTAACTATAACTTGTCAAGGCTGCTCCAGCCGCACAATGCGTACCTCATGCATCTCCTGTCAGCAGGCATAATTCCTGGATGCCGGCACGCTGCTGATTTCTGCATAAGTGATGTGAGCCTTCTAGTAGAGTTAGGAGCTTGAGTCTTTTGCCATTGAGAGATGTTCATCACTCTTGATCTTGCTCTGTCAAGACCTGGTGTTTTAGTGCCTCTCACGATTAGGCAGAATTGACAGGCCAAGAAGGCAGTGAATAGCAAAAATGTGAGGAACTAAAGGGGTGTGGTGTAGGCTGTAGGGTGAAGTGGAGTGTGGCCGCCATTTAATCTGCAATTTATCAGTTTAGGCTGCACCATGTAACATCAGGGAGATTACATTCCAGGGAAAAGGAGGTCTATCTTTCCATCCCTTCCTCCCCTCCTATCTCCTCCTGCATGCCTCCTAATGTTGTCTGACGGCAGAATGCGGAGGACAAAGAGGGAGGACTGTCTTTATTGTCACCATTATTGTTTCTGAAACCCTTAATTAATATATAGCATTGTGGACTCCTCTGCGAGTAAGCAATGAGGTGTCAGTGACAGAGAGATGGCACGAAAGAGGTTTGCTCCAGTGAGATAGGCTGCATCTTTTATGGAAGTCATTTGTCACAAAGTAAAAGTTGGGTCGTATTTAACGTGCACAGACACACAAACTGTATGTGCAGTCAGATGCACGCATTCTGCCGGTGAAGCACATGACCTCTGACAGCTGATCACGTTGAGCCAATAAATACTTAATTGCCATTTTTCCATCAGAGTGCTTTATTGATGTCATTTCATAAGTGATTAATATGAATGGTTAACTAGCTGTTGCATTTAGCACTAAATAAGACTGAGTTGGCAAGTTGAAATTTTATTGATTCATTTGACTTTCTTTGACTAAATGAATCAATTTTTTAAACAAAAATGTAAAAGACTTGAATTTTGCTCTGCATTCAATATGTACCACAATTACAATTCTTTATATGTGAACATCAAAGCCTAATAAATCTGTGGAATTCTAAAAATATAGATTCCTTCATACATCGTAGTGTTTAAAGGTCTATTAACAAGATCACTACTTCTTTTAGAGTCACCAGCAGCATGTGCAGCACACAGGTTTTATCGCTCAGTCTACAAAGGCAGAAACAGAAATAAGGAGACATGGCTTATACAGGAAGGAAACCCATGGCAGCCTGATATTAAAATGGTTCAGGAGTCAAGTAGAACAAGTCAGGCAGCTTGAGGGCAAACAAAAGAGAGAGAAGGAGGAGGAAAAGAGCAGGTCATTCTTAAAAGCTAATGGACTGTCAATGGTCATATTGTAATTTATCAAATATTGTAAAACATGTTTGCTTCATGGTTGGACCTGGCTATTAGTCTTTGACTGTTCATTATTTAAATTAAATAAATGACCTAAAATAATAATAAAAAACAATATTGGATATTTCACATTTTTCAATCTTTTCATATCTAAATGTTAATTTGGATCTTATTTCCTTACATCAAATTATCACTGCTTCCAATTTATGATTTTAGGATCTCTCATTTTTTGCATGTTTCTGCTATGCTCGGAAATCTTTTGTAGTATCCGCTGCTGCACATCACAGAGATATCTACCAGATATGCATCACACAGTATAGTGGGCCATGCGGCATACAAAGAATATGTGCACATACTGAAATGGGAACCAAATTTGCATTTTACAATATACATCTTACATTTCTTTAAAACCAAAAAATGTATTCTAGTTGAATAAAATAAGGATACAAGCATGTTGATACACTGTTTTGGCTCACAATCACTCTTTGTTAAGCATGTGTGTATCCCAAGGGTGGATTTTTAGACATATCCAGGAGGAAGTATGACCAACTACACATATCTGCACAGCCTCTCTCCAGCGACAGAGAGCTTGATCCATCCTGAAAGGGGGATTGAACTCTCACAAGATGAAGACATGACATCTTCAGCTTACTTGATGTCAGTGATAGGACAGCTCACTTGTAGATCAGGCATGTTGCCAGCCAGCTCTCCCTGGGTCCTGGATGCTGTCTCTGAACAGAGGCCAATGCCACAGATGACATCTAGGGAAGCCCATCACCTGTTGCTTAAGGACAGAATAATCAAAGCAGGTCATTGCGGGATGCTAGCCTCACAGTATGCACATAGCGATGCAATGCATGAGTCAGCATGGATGTGAGCATGTGCATGCGGGTTTTCCAGAACTTGTCAGGGCAACAGCCAGAGCCGAGCCCTGAAATCTACCCCCATGGCAGAGATCATCAGCATCAGCAGCACATATTCATCCTAAATCATGTTCACAGGCAGAGCTGTGCCAGGAGACACCAATGCTCTGTCCAGTTTTATATGAAAGAGAGAGAAAAAAGACAAATTTCTCCACATTGATTTTTAAAATGGTTAGATCAGCATTAGTATAGCAGCATGGGCATTCCTCCAAGCAAAGACAACAAAGGAGACTTAATATAAACAAATAACAGCCTTATAGATTTGTATGCAACCAGATAAAAAGCATGCATTATTGCCCTCGGGAGATTTTTCATTCAGAACAACACTTGACACTTCCCTAACTATATTGCTTAATTGCAACTTTAGTGAAACATGCATGCTCAATCAGAGAAGGAGTTTACTGTTAAATTTATGGAAATGCACGTAAGAGACCTGTGTTAGTTGTAGTGTACACCTGCACTTGTCAAGGTACTCAAGTACACTGGGTAATTGGCTGTTGATTGCTGCCATTAACATGTGATGGCTAAGTGCATCTAATTCCTGTTCCATTTGCATGGTTCAACTTGATGTCACCACCCACTCCCTCTCTCAAAAGTGATTAGCCGAGCCTGTGAAAATTGTTCATTTTCTAATGAACAAATACACAAGGAAGAAATACTAGCCTATGAAGCACCAGTATACAACTGAGGCTTTAACCTTAGTGATATTGTTTGTGGAGAATAGTTAACAAAAATAAACGGAGAGTAATTCATCATGATGTCTCCAGATAGTAAAAAAAAAAAGTATCATATGCTTTGGAATGATGCACCGACACCATTATGTCTGTGCATTTATTTGCCTTGTTTTTTAGATTTAAACAGAATCAGTGGTAGGATAGGAAAGAGCCATTATGTTATTTGTCACAAAGCACAAATCTCCGTTGCGGTCCTTTGTCCCTGTAGTTTTAGCTGAAATGATCTCAGAGTGATATTCACTTTTACTATTTGCATCTCTTTCAGCTGCAGCACCTCTGGGCACTTGGTATCCCTTTGAGTTTTAATCTTCTCGTCTTCCCGCCTGCATCCTCGCGGCTGTTTCATTTAAGTTTTAATATGTGTATTTGACATTTTCTTCATTTAGGCCCAACCCCCTCCCTCCTCTGTGCCCCCCCAACATTTAATTTAATTGACGTGCTGCTGCCTTGCCTTGTTTCGCTTCTCAGCGGAGAGCAGCAGGTTAGTCCAGCCAGATCTGCGCAGTATGGAATCGTGTTCCATGCATTGGATGCACGTGAGGAGGCGAATTTAGGGCGCGCGCTTTTTTCGCTTTTGTATTGAAGCAGGTGATAGCTACCTGAACACCACGCGCGCAACCAAAACAATTCTTATTCCTATATAGCCTACACATTTTAAATAGTTAAAAATGTCATTTTTTATCCTTCCCTCAAATTGTTGGTTATTTCCAATACCACTAATTATAATAATAATATATTTTAAAAGTGTCTCAATAAACTAAAAAGACCGAAAAACAGACAGCAGGTCCAACTGGTTTAAAATGTCAAGCCTTCTTTCCCCATGGTGTTCTTTGTCTGAGCAGCTTTCGGATCAGATCTGCAGACCGTCGTCAGGAATGGTGCGCGTGCCATCTGCAGGACCATGAGGGTAAAACAAAAGCTTATACGTCAGTTTGTACATTATAGATAGCACATCTGATTGTTTATAGTGATACAACGGTTCACTTACAATCTTATATGTTTAACATGCATATATCACTGCAGACATGTAATCTAATCTTGAGGAATAACGTTAAAATCAATAATAAAGGAGGCAACTCTATTAGGACTCTAATGCAGTTTTCATTGTGTAAAACAAACATTTACAGTACAGCATTTAACAGGTTACAAAGTCATTTTCAACAAGCTATGAATGATAATTATGAGGTTTTAAAAAAAAGCTGCATGGCCTACTCACATGTATTCAAAGCTTAATCAGAAGGACTGCTGTTTCAGGCTACTTTGTCATGGCTTTTATTTTGTTTCCACACAACAGGGAGTGAGTCTTAAAAGAATTTATGGGATATGATGAGATCACTGTATGGTGGTAATGGGGGGAGGCCACTGTTCTGCAGCCAGAAAGCATACCACCAACAAGTGAAGTCATGCATGATCCCCGCTGGACTGATCATCTGTTATCCAACAGCCATCTGGGTAAGACCCCGGGCCTGCTTATGTCTTCAAGCAGCAGTGACATCAATATAAAACACAGATGAGTCCAACAAAAAGAAAAGGAAATCATCACATGATCCATCTGCCATCACCTGTAATATAAGACTCTGCTGTCAATACCTTGTTTAAATTGGAAGTTAACATTACACCTTGTGTGGTATGTGATTCCTGCAGTCTTGTGTTGCTTGTAGTTGAACACCGTGGGAGTATAACCCAATAAAAATACAACATGTGGAGTTTTAACTCAAAACAAAACCAAGCTTCCAGGTGTCTAATATCAGCCAAGTGTTATGCTGTCAAAAGATCCAATCTCTAAATCTGGCCTATCTAGCCATTGGCTCATGCAGCTAATTAACTTCACACCAAAATTTGAATCTAAATTAACAATTGAAAGATATCATCAGGGGACACAAAGCGCCCCACGAAGAAGTTTGATAGAAAAAAAATGAGTATTAAAGGAGGTAGTCGGTGAAGTAAGGAGGGCTTTCTATATGGGGGATATCTCCAATTACAATCCACTGAAACACTTGTCAGCAGTAATGAAATGTTTGCTGAGAGCTTGCTGTTTGTGGCTGCTAGATTGGATGCTGCTGCTCTACTGCCCCCACTAACAATTATATTCCCTGCATATTAATATTTTTCTGTTTGAATTGACCTTCCTAATATTTTAAAAGCTGTCAGACACACAATATTACCTACAACTGTCCAAGAAGTCACAGATACTGAGCACTGGGTGAGATATTTCATTCCAGCTGACAGGAAAAGGAAAAAAAAAAAAGGAGAGAAATGTCAGCTTCTTTTATTGTTTTAAAGAATTACATAACGCATTAATTAATCACAGTAAAAGACCAACCGCCCCATCAGACATCAGAGTTGTGCAAGCTTACAGTTAAATTTAAAACTGGATGCAAGATGTTAATTTTTTTTTTGTCTGCTCAGCTTTCAACTCAAATTGTACAGGGAACAGAGCAGTGAAGCTCTGAAGAACAGACCAACTCTCGAGTCTGTTCGTTTGCATACAATGAAGGCTAAAACTATAGTTGTTGACACAATTGTATTCTGCGCAGTAACCTGGAGGATTCACCAGTACATCAAAAATCCTCCGTGATGGACTGTCTTGAGGACGAACTGGCGCACAAGCAGGCCAAACACTTATCAAATTTGTGCAGTATGTATTTCCAATTAAAGTGACATCACATAAACCAAATTAGTATAGATGTAACATGCAACTTGATTTTCCAGTGCATGGTTTTCTCATCAAATTGATTACAGCAACTGCAAAGAAGTGCACCGCACATACGTAAACCTGTGTGAGAGTGTAGAAAAATGTGTAACAAAAAAAAAAAGAAAAGAAAAATGGCAATTTATTGTAGCTTTTTATCAGTTTGAAAGAATTAACAGTGAGGTGTACTTAGCCAATCAATAATTATTATAATCACAGGCTACAAATGAATGACAAAGGCTAAAAGGGAGGGCCAAAATGCACCGCTCCCGTCACAAATCCAAGAAAAATACATCTGTTTTGTGCAAATAAATCCCGTTCTGATATGCAAATATCAGACAAACAAAAAAGCATTGCATCCTCTTCCAAGTTCAGTAACTGGCCTGTGGCACATACTAATCCTATTCTACAGTCTATCATGATTACGAATGGACAGGCTATTCAGTGACTTCATGCAAGAGGAGGCAGAGGGTCAACCTATCACAGAAGCATCTCGTACACACGCACCAGACAAAAAAGAAAAAAAAAATCACTCACATTATACGCTGTCCACTTATAAACTAAGTCAGTAACAAGTTAATAGTGTTGATTATTTGCTCTTCCTAGCCTAATGTGTATTGTGCTGTCAGGTCATCAATTGCAGAAGGTAAAGGATAATCAAAAATAAAAGCTGAAATTTTTTTATATATAATACATGTGGCACAAACGTTTAGGTAAATAAAGAGTTTAGTCATTTCTTTATAATAAAAGACATGCTTGAAGTGGAGGCAGAGAGATAATGACACTGGGATTTCACAGCACGCTGAATTTGGAGGAAAAAAAAGGAAAAGTGCACATAAATAAAAGTCCCTTTCTTTAATTTGGAAGGAGGTAGAGAGCCTAAAATGTTTGCTAGTCTGCCTATGTTGATGCATGTGACATCTTAGGCGTGACATTAATAACGTGTCGCTTTCTGCCATCTAAAGCTTGTGTTAACTAGGGGGAGGTGAGACCACAAGCATCTCAGCAGGTCAATACCCAAACTTTTTTTTTCCCATTTCTGCACAGTTTTGCAGCTGTCCAAAAATAATCCAGTAATCAGCTGATGGTCAGTGCAGGAGTTACTGCATATAAGCTGCCGAAGGGCTCAGTGGCGTTTGCTCTGAGGTAGGATCTAGAATACCAAAGGGAATTTTTGTTCCAACTCAGGTGCATTAAAGGGACCAAGTCATGACAATCACAGGTGATGCCCAAGTTCCTGCCATGAGAACTGGACAAAAGGATGTAGTAGGCCCACTAGTGTGTGTGTGTGTGTGTGTGGGAAGGAAATAATGCCTGTATCAGATATAATACAATTTAGCAAGTTGTAGAAAAAAAAAAAACTACATCCAGAGCGCCCCACATCAAAGGCACTATTTTAATTCATCCCTAAACGCCACCATTACTCTGTACATGACCCTGTACATGACCCTGTTCATTGCCTTCCTAACGCAAGAATTACATCACTTGCCATTAAATGGGCGTTTTTTTCCTTTCCTTTTTTTCTATTCAATAAAATATGAGAAATAAATACATTAACTTTATATAAATATGACGGCCCTTATGTCCTAAAGATGCACGTTTGAGAATCAAATACTCAAACTGGGAATTAAGCTGCACAGGTATTTGATACACCAACCTTATGAGAGCATTGGTAATTGTTAGTTCTAAAGTTTATTTCATTAAAACCCATCGGCTACGACTGTAAATCCCTGCGACAAAATGCATGAACTAAACATGTTACTATAGTTACATTGGAGGACCGTTCCCAGTCACGCGGGTGAAAAACAAGAAGAAGAAAAAAAAATCAGTGATCAAATCAAAAAATTCTGGTCCCTTTATATAGGATTATCTTTTACTTCGATTTTAATGTCATATTGGTAATTGTGTATATATAAAATTCCTAAACCAGCCCACAAAGAACCCAGGCCAAGAGACAAAAGGATAGAAGGACATTTAAATCAGATTCAGAGTTAATATGTTAATATGTCATTTTTCCCCAAGGCCGTTTTTTTCCACTACGGCTAAAACCTGCATTTGTCCACATACATACAGTAATATATACTTTGTAATCTTTCAACATCTCTGGCTATGTACAAGCTATACAAATTAAGAACAGGATGATGGCCAGGTTCTCTAAGCTGTGCAGAGGGAGCAGTTGGTTGGGAAGTCTCCCAGTCTCCCGTCTCCTTCCCCTGCAGTCTGCCCATACAGGTGGCTGTTCTGCTTCACTTGCGATCGTCGATGGTCTTAATGAATTCCACTGCCGCGGTGAACTGCATCCACCAATAGCACTCCTCCCCACTCAGCCGGCTGGCGTAGAAATTATTGATGTACTGAATGGTGGACAGCAGGCAGGGCGGGTTTGCCTGGAGGGGAGGAGATGTGGGGATGGGCCCACATTAGCTGCTCAAAGAACCTCGTGCAATAGCGTACAGATTCTAATCAGAAATATGTAAAATATATCCGCACAGGTTACCAGATAGCAGTCTTTATGCTGCACTGCACTTACAGTCGTTTTATCAGAGGATTTTAGGTGATTATTCTTAATCCTCACTGACAACAAGTCAACAAGTGATAAATATAAATCCTTGGAGATTGAAAAAAAAAAGTTAGACTTAACTGTCGAGTCAATGTCAGCAAGAGCCGTGAAAGACTTACCCTTATGAGAACAAAGACGAGCACAGGGACAAAGTCGTCTGCTCCTGGCACAGAGTCTTCATTTGCTAGACTGAGAAGGTTCATAATGGTGGAGCACATCCGCAGTATACACTGGACTTTGTCCCGCGGCGTCTTATATGCGTTGATGGTTTTGATCTCACCCTGAGCAGAGGGCCAGGGAGCTTCTTTCAGGTAAACCTACAACCAGGAAAGACGAATAACCGATCACCTTATGAAAGCTTTTAATAACAAAGCATAAAAAACACAATGTAAAACCTCAGTGAGGAGAAGCAAACAAACATGATACCTCTGGGATTTGAAGAGCTTTATGATTTGCTGTCACAACCTTTGACAGCCGCTGGATATGTTCATGGAAGAGCCTGTGTGTGACAAAACAAGTCAGCTTAGGACCGCACATACAGTTCAATCCCAGAATGCACTGTCTCCCACAATCCAGATCAAAGTATATATTTAATAGTCCCATTCTGAAAATAATGAGTTGCCATGTCTTTTCAGTATTTTAGGATGTTGCAAAGCAAAGGATTGTGTCATTTCCCCCCTTGCCTTGACCTGGGGACTGAGTTATTCCTGTGGTGGCGGTCTCCATGGACGTTTTGGGCATGAGCTCCTGGTGTGGATAGATCCCGTTAATAATGTTTACCTACAATTATAACAGCAGTGCCCAGCCAGATGTTTTTACCTAATTTATTCTTAATCTTTATTTTCTCATTTTAGACGCTATTTGTTTAGTTTTTAAAGACAGGTAGGGGTGAGGGTGGATGGACGTGGGGTTGTCGGTGTTGTCGATAAATTGTTTCTTTTTATAATTGATTTTATCGTGTGAAGCTCTTTGTGTTGCTAAAAGCATGAAAAGCGCTTCATAAATAAAGTTTGATTGATTGATTTTTTGTTAATGTCTGTAGATTACTAGCTGTAAACTAGAAAAGGCCCTCTGAGAGCGCAGACCTCAACCAAGCCACCAACTTACCAGATCACAGGTATTTTCACATGTTCTCCAAAATCTGGTCCATAGGAAAAAAAGTTACTCTTTAATATTTTGGCCACTAGATTCCTCCTGGTCCCATTTGTGTGATTCCACAAGAGAAATGAGTTTAGATTAACTTTAGTGTTGATCTACAGTTAGAAATGCTGGAGATATATTGAAAAGGGAACATAAATATTCTTCACTAAGAGAGAACAAAGACAGATCCAGTAACCTGCAGGCTGGTTTGAATAGATGCCACAATAATGTGTGGGATTATGCAGAAATATGTATTTTTTATAGTTTAAAAAAAAATAAATTTAGACACGGACCATCTTATTCTCAAAAGAACATCTAAATAGCTTCTACAGAAGTAAAGCAAAACATCCTAAGGCTTCTGTGGGAGGTAAACCTGTAAAAACCGAGAACTATGAACACAGTAGCAACATGTGTGTGCTTGTGTGTCGGCAGCCGTGTGGGTGGGTGTACATGTGGATAATAAACATTAGGAGTCAGCTGTGTTGAGTCATCATGCAAATGCAACAGCGCCCTCTACAAGGATCACAGGCAGACCTAAAAGGCCCAAAGCCTTGGAGAACCAGCAGCCAGCACAAAGAACAGAACTAAATCTTACAATGATCAATTCAGTGAAGCTGTTATTTTGGGCCTGTGGGTAAATACAGCTACTCACTGGTCTCTGAGACTATCACCATCCTGATTGGGATAAAAGGCCAGTTTGAAGATGCGGTTCATAACACTGCGCTCAATAGCCATCTGGGCATCCTGCAGCTGGTCTTCACTTGCATACTGCCAAATGGCATCACGGGCCATGGCACCATACAAGTAGCGCAGAAAATCCTCCACTGCTGCCGTCTTGTCATCAGCTGCTGTGCACCCCTGGAAAGCTGGAGGGGAGCAAAAATGATGGCAGATTTAATCCTTGCACAAGATAAACAGTGCAACTTCCCAGACTCAGAGATATTACGATTTCTTTCCAGTGTCATGCTGTCCTTAATTTCATGATTAGAATTACATCTTGAAAGTACGTCAGCAGTAAGACAAGCTCATGGATCTATATCAAATGTACAAACCAAAACAAAGACATTTATGATTTGATATTGGATGGGATGTTATGAGTAGAAGAAAAGCTCAGAAAAGTGTACTTTGAAAGCCTGTGAGCACTTAGATATTTGGAAGTTTAAAAAAAAAATACCTTTAATGAAGCCGAGCATCTTGGCCTCCATATGTTCAAGTAGTAGCCGCACACAGACTGTGGTGAAGTAACGGTTGGCCACCTCCTTGTCTCTCAGCACCCTCTGTAGGAGCCTCTCCAAATGGGCCTGAGAGGTCTGAAGGCCCTGACGACACCTTGTTAAATAAGCTATGTATGGAGCCCGCTTTCTAAAGAACAATAAAAAAAAGATTACTTTTATTATTTCTACAGTAACCATAACAACAGTCTGAAAAAATATGCATTAATTAAAAAATAAAAAATTTAAAAAAAGATTGAACACAGAGACCTGATACCTCAAGTCAGGTCTCTGCTGACATCTAGATTTACCTGTAATCCTCCGCAATAGCAGCCAGCAGCTTTCTGCATGTGCGTGAATCAAAGCGACTGACGCAGCGTGTGGTCTCCTGGATCTGGGCCATCTGGTTTTTATCCTGAAGGTTGATGGCCTCTGCTAACTGGACCTTCAGGAAGCAGACGATCTCATTGTCTGAGAGAAAGAGGACAGAAGAGAGTACTGAACAACACTTGGTCCGGTTGTTGAAGGAATAGCAGACGCACTGCTCTCATAAATGTGTCACCTTCAGACAATAATCCGGTTGTGTAGCAGCAAATAAGAACACTAGGAACACTATGGATCATAGGAAAAATTCTAGGTTTAAATGCAAGAAAATTGCAAAGTCTCTTTTTTTATGTATTATTGAACCGCTATTACTTTATGAGGCAATATATGTGTAATGGTTTAACAACATCTTCACAGGAAAGGGGTGTTTTTTATTCCTCTGGACCATGGCCCAGACTTTTAAAGGTGAATCACAAGTTGGAAGTTGTACAGAATCATTTCCTTGCTTAAGGACACTTTGAGTGGGTTGGATGCCCGCCAACTACAGGGCCATGCACCCTGCTCCCTGTGGAGATGTGATGCAGTGGTTCACACACACTGAAGAAGTTGTAAAATGTTTTCAGTGAATCGGCTGCAAATTTAAAATGTTCATGATAAATCATATAAAATGCATTGCTAATTTAAAAAGTTACAGTAAAAAAAAAAAAAAAACAGAATTTTGCTTGTAAAAATGAAAAGATGCTCGAGGACTCAGACCTTCAGGATCCATGTGATCAGGCAGTCCGTTACGTGTGGTTGTCGGCGCCATAATGGGAAGAGCCACTGAGTCTGCAGAGCACAAAGCCAATCTTAACTTCTTCTTTGCATCACTGTAAAACGAAAAGAACAGTAATCAGATTAAAGCAAAGACAAAACTCCCCAATTATGAAATAGTTTAAGCGACTGCTAATAAAATGCCTGCACAGGGTTTTCAGTGACCTGAAAGAGAACTTGGGTTCATGTTGCTGTGCTGTCTGGCTGGCTGAATCTGGAAGGTCATCAGCGGAAATATTTTGCAGGTTATCTTCTCTGGGAGAATCATGCACGTTGTCTTCAACACAAAGATCTATAAACATACAAAAGCACATGAAAATCTGTTCATTTGTCTACTGCACATATATGCCATCTGGATGTGTGCCTTTTATTTGCCTGCTTTGACACCCCTACCCACCTCCTGCTCCATCGTAGGAGGCTCCTGCTGTGCCTCCATCACTCGGGCTGGTCCTCTTGATGTTCCTGTACTTGTCCAGGATGTCCTCAGCTGCCTGAGTCTGGGTGCTCTGTCTGGGCATTGGGTCATCTGAAACAAGAACACACCAACAAACAAACTGCGTCACAATAAATCTGTGATAAGAGATGTGCTCTAAAAAGAGGTCAAATAAAAATACTATGAACCTTGTGAGTTTCGCTCCTGAGCATTTTCGTCTTTCTCCTGTTTGTCCCTTTTCCGAAAGGCTGCGATCGGGGCTGTGGACGAGACGTTTGTGTTAACTGCTGACAAGACGAATAGACAAACGTTCACTAAAGCCTGATGACAGACCCGATTGTGAATCACCTGCTGACAGCCGCTTTGGTAAATCTTTGCATTTAATTATGAGCAGTTCAGTGATGAAAAGCCTGCATGTGTAATGTATCAATAGTGTCAAAAGGAAGCCAAGAAGCACAAGAACATGAAAACGGGTGAATTAAATCTTTGTTTTGTAGCAGAATGGCATAAATGTTTTAGTGTAACTCAAAACATCCGTTGCACAGAGATGTAAAATGTCCAACTGATGCTTCTCTGATTAACACAATGGTGCCAACAAGACAAACAACTAACAGAGGCTAGAGTTTGGCAACACGTGGGGAACATCAGGAGAAGCATCTCAACACTCGTACTTACTGTAGTACGCAAACAATGAGATGACATTCCTAGCAAAACGATAACTAATAAAAACAGAGGGGTGTTACACATGTGCACGGATGGAGTGTGTGATCATGTGAACTCAGGCACCGTTTCACATCACAGATCTACAGCCATAAGGCAGCATCTACAAAGCAGCATGGCGCGCAGCTGCTGGCTCCAGCAGTTAAGCTAGCTCAGTGACGACAGCACGGAAGCGTTACCTGGGACATCACTCTCAGCCGTCCAATACAGCACTGTGAGGAACACAACAGACAGGGTTGGCCTTTCGAGCAAACGCAGCTGCTCTGCTGGACAACTGGCTGTACATCCCATGCAGAGCAACAGGACAAACACAACGGACTCCAAAGAGGCTGGAGGTTTAGGTTTCGTGGCTCTCAGTTTGTCATGTGCATTCAGTTTACCGTTTTGTTTCAGGAATGACAACTCTTTCCCTTTACAAAACAAATATTATCTCAAAGGGTAATAATAGACCGTCTTTTAATGCGGGCACAGCTCATTATTTCCCAGACAGATGTATGAGAAATGGCTATAGAGTAGAACTGCAACAAGAGATGTGTCATCTATCAGTGCTGATGACAGAGAGGTCCATCTAATGACCATTAGCTGAAAGCTGACAGCACTGCTGAGAGGGCCACAGCCATACAATCTACAAGCTAAAGCTTCTCTCATGACTGATTAGCTTTGAAAAGTCCAAATAAATCTGCAGCTTGTGAAACCTGAAAGAAAAAGAGCTGGACACGACTGGAGAAACTTCAACCTACAAGAAACATAATATTCCAAGTGGAAGGGCATCAGCAGTGGAGTGGACCTCATGGATCATCTTGCTTCTCCTTACATTACAAAGTGGTTCTGTTCTGCTCTTTAAAGTGTGATATTTTCAATCAGGGGTGATTGAGAGAACTTTTTCTCCTCCACAACAATCAGAGGGCACTAAGATCGGAAGAATACCTTCTAAATGGAGCCAAGTTCATTTCTCATTTTAGGAAAGAGGACCTGTTTAAAATGACCAAGTGATTAGTTCCCTTACGTTTAGGAATCGCTGGCACAAAGCGTTTCTTCCACCATGGCCTGTTGCGATCAGACTTCTCATCATCACTGTCTTTCCGGTCCTCCACCTTTCAGAAAAAAAAGGACACTAGTAACTAGTTTACTTAAAACAAGTAGTTATTTCAAGTTGTTCTTAAGCAAGGTGATCAAGAACACAATTTTGTATGCGCAGAGTGCACTCATCACTTGTTACCTCTCCTTTTAGAGAGTCCTTGCTGGGTGATGAGGATGGTCCTGTGGCGAAAGCCCCTGCAGGGTCGCGCTCTTCCATTGCCACCCGCCTGTTAAGGCCGGGGTCACTTGTGGGCCGGCGGCCCGGGCACACTATGTCAGAGCTGCGACTGCGGACCAGCCTGTCAGGGAAGGAGTGGCGCTGCTTTGTGAGCTCAAGTTCAGCCTGGGCCAAGCAGTGAGGCGTGAAAAGAGAGTGGCGGTTCTCCAGCCCCAGGGAACTGGCTTCAGGAATAGGAGGATCAGGGGGAGGGTGTTGGGGCCTGGGATAGTGCACCTTTGGCCTTACTATTGTACCCGTGGACGAGCCTAAAGTAAGAAGGCAAAGATAAGAGTGAGGAAATATATACAATTACTGCTCATTAAAACTGCTCAGAGTTCTGCTCTTTAATATTTTCATAATTGCTTCGAAAGCCTTGGATTAACATTAAAAACACTCAGAAATGTATAATTTAGGGCTTCTCCAGATCAAGATATCCCACTTTTCTTGTTTTAAAGAGTACCTGATCATCATCGAAATGATAAGCAGGAAAAAAAAACATCCAGTGTGGCTGAGAGAGCTAAAGAGAGATGTTGGTGGGAGACAAGCCCTAGGTGTAGGTAGGCCACCTGTTCCAAGGGTAGACTCTTTCCTGAAAAGCTTCCAATGGCAGCCTTGTGCCATGAGCACAGTGGGACAAGGGGACAGTGCCAGAGAGCCTGGGGTGAGGTCTCTAAACCTGTCATCCCTTCACCTTGCCACAGGCACACAGCCACTACCATCTATTAGATATTTACTCCTACCACAAACAAAAGGCAGAGGCAGAATTAGAGACTATAGAGAATCATTTTAGAGAGTAAACAGGGCCGAATGGCATGACATCTCACTTGCACTTCTAATAAAATGTCCTATAATTGGGTCAATGGGTCACAGAAAACAATATGGCTTAATTTTGCACAGCTCAAGCTGTTCAGTGACTCCATGGCATTAGGGTAGAAATGTAATAATGCTCTTTTTTTTTTTTTATTATTAGCTGGAAAACATTTTGAAACTGCAATACCGTCACCAGAGGAGAGAGGATCAAACATGGCAAGCAAGGAATCAGCCTGTGAAGGCGGAGATGTCAGATGGTGGGCTCCTAAAAAGAAATAAAAAAAATTGTACTTGATTAAAAAATAGACCATCAAATAATAGTTTAGTTAAAAAGATCATGTTGTGATGGTCAAACCTGACTCATCAGTTAAAAAGAAATGCTTTAATAATGCCCCCATCTGAATTTAAGGGACAAAGAAGTGATCTAGTTTCCTGGCAGGTGTAAAAGTGACAGTGATAGATGGCTCAGCTTTGTCCAGATTTGACCAAACACCAGAATGATGGCTTAACCCAGCCTTGTGGGAATGTGACTCTTTCCTACCGTGGCCTGACTCCTCCCCATCTGGACTGGTCACAGAGTCCTTCCCTCCAAAATCCGAGCTGCACTCTGATCGCAGGTCTTCGATCTTGTTGGGGATGTCTTCTGAGGTTGCACTGATACCTGCAATACCAAAACACAAAAAAAGTACAGTTGTGCTGACACTCAGGCAAAGGTATCTCAATATCACCTCTACAGTGAAATGTTTTAGCTTGGTAGCCCCCCCTCATCTTCCCCCACAGAAGTCCTGCATGTACAATGGTTGTAAAACAAAAGAGGATATTTTTCTCTTTAGACTGTGCTGTATGGTCTCTCTCAAATGGGAACCCACTGGGAACTTTAAATTGGTAGCGTAAGCTCCCATGGGTTAAGAGAAAGACACAGGTAAGAATGATCATCAGAAGCAGACTATCCATCGGCCGGATCCTGTGGGACTCTCTCCTGTGAGCTGAGCCAGGAATGTCACCGCTGGCTTCTTAATCTAGGATACTGCTTCATGCACATCAACGTAGCATGTCCGCCTGAGCCCACGGACAAGACAACCAGCATTAACCTCTGTGTCATACGGAAAAATTTGCACCTAATCCCATTATGCAGGTTGACAACCCTCCGAGCAACAAACATGACCATTCTACACAGACTCACAGAGAGAAACGGTTTGTTTTGATGATTTTTTTTTTTTTACTTTACTTCAGCATCTTTTTTCACCATATGACTTTATAGAAGAGAAAAAGGACTTAAGAGTCACACAAAAACAGAGCTTATTGTTTCAGTGGGAGGAAAGAAAAAAAAAAAAGAGTCAGGTAATGTAGGGATGAAGTGGTCTACCTGAAACAACACTGAGGCCTGGTGTACTGGGTCTCGAGCTGACTTCTCGGACCTCTGTGTCGTCAGAGGTGCTGCCAACTCCAGAGCAGCTCTCCAGCTCCTGCAGACGCTCCTCCTGCTTCAAGTCTGGAGCTTCTGCAGATGAACGCCATAAAAAAAACAAAATAAAAATGACGCTTTGATCGGAAATTTAGCAGATAATATATCCTGTTCTCATCTAAAGGGTGCAAACAAAATCTCTGCTATTGCTGCTGCATTGTCCAAATAATGGTCGCTCTCAAACTCCACCACCACCTTTTGTTGTGATCATTAGGAAACAGAGTGTACACAAGTCCAAGAAATATATCAAAGTGTACATTATCATGTCTTATAACTGCCAATCCAAACAATAAAAGATACCACATCCAATTCTTTGGCTGCTCGATGGAGCTGTTTGGTCAAACCCAGAGGCTTCATTCTAACAGCAGAGCTCATTTGCATGCTCGTTAGTAATAATGTGTTGTTGAAGTGCTCTTCAGAGTGTAGTTTTCTGCTGCCTAGCCATGAAACAAGCACTCTACTTGAAGCAAGCTTGCGATCACACCATTATTGAGGCAAACAGGGGCAGCAAACGGAACAAAAGGCAATCAAGACACTCATGCATGTCATTTCTGCACCACACGTATTGAAACAGTGCATTACTTCAATTAACACATGCCCAAGTTTCAAAGAAACACTTAACACAGTTAATATAGCTCTGCATTGATTTTTACTAAACAATAGTTTTCAAAATGGTGAGTCAAGCACAGAATTTCCAAGTTATATAAGTGATAAAAATTGGTCTGTATGTTCGTTTTGCATGAGCAGACGATGTTGAATATGTGCTTTGTAAGAATGTATTTGCATTAAACCAGAAACATGACGAACAAAACATACTCAGGGAGATTATCGGCATAAAACTTAACTCAAACACATCATGTTAAGCATTGCCAGATAAAAACCCAGCGCTATGTGAGCTGAATGTATACCGAGGACAGCTGCTGTCCTTGTGCTTCCCTCCCCACTGTTCTGGTACAGGTGCAAACACACCTGGTGGTCCCTCTAAGGAAACTCTTAGCTGCCTTTTACTGGCACGGGCAGATCTGCCCTGAAAGACGTGCAAGTGCACACAAATATGATGACAGATGTACGTGCACAGTTTTGATATGGAATGCAGTGTATCCACACCTGCTGTTCCATCCCCCACTATAGCAACAATACATAAATATGCACATATGTACAACCAAACACACATCTGAGGCTGTCAGATAGATGGAAAGCAATAATCAAGTAAGAGCCAAAGCAAAGGGTTTGTTTATTTCCAACCTGAGTCACTGGGAAGAACCTCCACACTCCAGGCTTCACTTGTGGTCTCAGAGATAGTAGAACCATAGGGGTCGAGCAGAACTGAACCCGAGCCAGGAAGACACAGCAGGCTGCCAAGCATGTTCTCTGCAGCTGCCCCTGTGGATGGAAAAGAGACAGAGGGATACCCTTCTTAAGCATCTTTAGCCTTTCCTCTAAGGAAATTAAAAAGTTGCATCAGTAAGGTGCTGCAGTTGTAAACTTAATGGATGCATATTTATGTTTAATCCCACTGAAATTTTACCCCTTATGGCCTGATGTTGCATATTTAATACATACTGTTTCTGAGACATGTTGCATCACTTTATGGCAGAAACTTCACTC
>JBAMIG010000012.1:18348053-18358988 GCA_037177335.1 Kiunga ballochi | reverse complement strand
CCCTGGTGACCACCAGACAGCAGGAGATTACACTGTAATCATTTTTACTTATTCCATGGTAATAAATAGTAAATATGTGGGAAAAAATAAATAGCCAAAAATAATAGATTTAGTTAAAGGGTCAAGTTTTTAGATTTCAAAAGTGAGATGTTTCTGCCCAGTTATTCTCAATTTAGGCATTAAGGGGTTAAACTATTATAAACTGCTAATCAACTAATTATCAATATAGTCAGAGAACAAAAGAATAAGCATATCTCATCTTAAAATACTTAGTTTTAGAATGAGAACCCATAGCTAGCTCTTTTTTTTTTAGCTAAATGACTTGACCTCTTGTTTCTATATCCACATAAAAAGCATTACATTACAGTATTACGATGCATCATAATTAAGAATTTAACCATTCCATAACTTTGTGCCTCAGAGTACGACTTTCAGACTGAACAGCATTATAGCCTGAGATAAGCAAAAATATAACCCACTGAGACACGTGAGGGGGTTCAACTCAGACAGCTCAGCAAACAAAAAGGCACACACACCACTGTGCCAGAGACCAGAGGTTAATGGTACCATTTCATCCCGCACTGGCCTCCAGGGTCATGACTTTGAGCTGTTGATTAAGCCTAACATAATTCACAACCAAATTACTGCATTGTCCACCTTTCCACAAAGTCCTCACAACCGTGTCCTTCCATCTCCACCTGGGAAACCGTGGCTTAACAAGGCGGAAGAATGCAGAGAGGGAGGAGGCTGAGCAAGCAGGTGTGAGTGGGAGTCAGCGTCCAAGGCTCGTGACCAAAAAGTCAACCTGTGGTAGCCTCACTCCCCACTATGCAATGCTTCCACCTCATGGCACACACACACACACACACACACACGCATGCCAGCACCCAGGCAACAGTGTATGCTGATGCTGCTGGCGGGGGCAGCGTTCTCGTCGGCAGTGGGAGAGCTCCGTCCCGCTGTCCATGTTTACAGTCTTCAAGGTAGGGGCGCAGAGTACTTGTCTTTCAGGTGGATGATTAAATGAGTGGCACAACAAGAAGTGAAACAATTAGAATTTCTGCCTCATTATCATGGTAATCTTATCAGTGGGATAATGAGGTATTAATGGATATTTAATGTGCATCTCATAACCCAATCCCTTGGAGAAAACACATAAGGAAATCGCTGTAAATTCACTTAATGATGGAAAAGTCCCCCAACGCCATATTCCGAAGGATGAAAAATGGTCGATGCAAATGAGAAGGAACCAAGGTCAATAAGACTGCAGGGACTGAGTGAATGTCAGAGAGAAAGCGAGCTAAGCAGGGCGAGGAATGTCAACAAAAAAGACTGAAGCCAAGGAGACAGGCAGTGTCTGAATGACATGCACACTCAAGATATTCTGCCTACCACTGCTTCCTCAGTAAATTAACCTGTTAGGTTTTCCTCCAGTGTTTCACTAGAATAGTGTTAACCAAACAGACCATAGACTCAATTTCCACAGAAACTAAGGATGGTTTTATTACACTGAAGCAAATAATATTAGGCTCCTGAAAATTATACCTTATATGTCATAAAAAGTATAAAAAATATTTACATTTTAAAAAGAAGCTAGTAATGTAATATAATATATATATATATATATATATATATATATATATATACTTTGCTTTAATATCTTTCAATCCATTTTGAATATTTAAAATTTACATTTATTAACCTAAAATAACATAAAGCAGTTTTATACTGGTTAGACTGGGAGCCAAAGCTTTGGTTGGAATGGTACAGTTATGAATAACATTTGGCCACAATCTACTAATTTCTTTGCTTGCTTACTTTGGCAGAATATTTAAGAATTGTTGTCTGTTAAAATGCATAATAATACATTTTCACTCATTCAAATAGAAAGTACAGAAATACTCAAACATATTAATAAAATGTTGTCTTGTTTAATACGGAGGCAGGAATTTGCAAATGCAACCTAGAAAACTTACTGTATTGAAACAGTTTTATGAAAGTCATATTAGATAAATAGTTTGCAGATTCATACAGGTATCATACATGTGTGTTGCATTTCTAATAGGATAAAAAAAAGAAGCCCTTTGATGCTATTTCACCCGAATACCACAAGGTGATGACATTTCCCTAAATCTCCTTAAGGCAGAAAATCTGAGTTCACCAGATTGATAACACATCCACATCTATTCATTTTCTCACTGAGTGATAGTCTACAGATTTATATAACTAAACTGTGCCGCACCTGCTATTTCCTGCAGCCGGTCTTCATCCATATTTGGGTCAAAGTCACTGCCGAGCACGTCAGTGCTCCAGGTTTCACTGACCGTCTCAGAAATGTCACGGTCATCCGTCAGACCCATCATGTCTCTGATCTCAAACTTGCGCAGTTTGTCATCCAGGTTGTCCTGTGTGGTGGCTGAAAGAGACCCACGGTTCCACAGTTAGACTCAACCTGCTCATTATTCATCTATGAGGTTTCAAGACCTCCATTTCTTTACAGAATGATTTCATTGAAATCTGTGTAGAAGCTTTTGAAAACACATTTTAGTGACATGTACAAATACACACCCTGCTCATGCTCCAAAAGCTGCAGAGCATCTACCCCATTGCTCCCTGATGGTCCTGCTCCTAGTTCAGACACAGACTCTCCCTCCAGGTCCAGGGATGACACAGAGTTGGATCGATTTGATGGACCTGATGTTAAAAGATAAATCATAAAAAACAAATAAATAGAAACACAAAAATATCAGGTTATTCAGTAAGCTTAAAAGAACCAGAGTTTATTAAAAAAAAAAAAACATTAAATAATGCCTTGAATAACTTATTTTGGCTTATATAAGATTTTTTAAGAAACAAAAATGTATAGAGCAAACAATTCATATTAAATCAAAGTTGAGAACATAATTTCTCATTAATGTGAAATAAAGAGAAAAGCAGCTTGTTTATCGGCAGTATTTTAACTTTCTGTGCCATCAGGTTGGAGACTGACCCTCTGAGATTCCTTCCAAGTTGTCACTGCAAAGCGAGAAGCGCAGTGTTTTGTCTGGTTTACCATGCAGCTTTGTGTCATCAGCATTGCCGTCCCCATGGGCCCCATCGGCCATCTGCAAGTTCAAAACCTACAGAGCAGTAAAGAAAAGAGCCTGCATTTTAAAAGAAATATCCTTTATGTTTATCAGACTTCTTATTTTCACAACAGCCATCCTTGCCTCAGGTATTGCCTCATATAAAGACGATGTGGATAAATAACATCTGGATCAAAGAGTTAGTTTTGCATTAGAAACATGTCAAACCCACACACAGCACTCTAAAAACACATGACGTCTATTGGAGGAAGCAACACTCCCCTTCAGTGACAGGAAATAATATTACATTGAATTTATCACATCATCCTCCCTCTGCAAATGAGTACATTAATTTAAGTCACATTACCTCATTCTCTGACATCATCCCAGGGACAGTCTGAGGACCAGTTCCGAGTGAAATTACCAGCACCTCTTCTGGCATCAGTTCCTGTAGGGACTCTTGGGAGCTGGCCTCTGCCTCCCCCTCCTGGGCAATATTGGAACGGCTGCGGCTACGAGCAGCTGCTGGGAGGTCGCAGGGAATAAGCATTATTTTCACACTATTACACTGACCATTAATATAACGTCTAAAAGTCACAACTGTTCAGGCTTAAAGCTAAAGAACAAAGAAACAAGACTCATTTTACACGTCACACCATTTTGTTGCTTTTATCTGTTATTTATAATTCATAAGAATGCCACAGAGCGGCTTTAAAGACTGTTTATTGATACAAATTTAATTACAACTAAGCTGAAGCTCAGCAGCTGGGAGAGTTTAGAAAACACCCTCATATTTAAGCTAACAACACACTGGTATGACATTTTAGATGAGTTACTCCCAATTCCAAATGGTAAAATATGGTATATATATATATAAAGAAAAAATGTAAGTGCTGCATATCTTGCTGACACTTGTCCAGAAAACTACTGGCAAAAAAAAGTGAATGGTATCCAAACCGATACTAAATGAATAGGATGTATGGGATCAGATCAAAAACAGTTTTTTCAGTCTTCTTTCGGCCTCTGAGTGAGGTAGAAGCTCTTTTCTTCTCTCCCGTCTCTGTAAACCTGCTCAGTTTGTCTGTGCGTATCTATTAAGACCACCTCTTTGCACTTCTTCCTGATAATATTGAACATTCCCAGTGAAACAAAAATGTTTACAGACACTCTGACCAACTTTATCATCCTAAATGTGTTCCACTCCTGAGAAACCAGAGTTGAATCGAACTACAGCCCGGGCGGCAGAGTCCGACCTTGGACAACAGATAGATCCCCCTACCTTATCCACCCTGATGCGTTTTATTGTGACGCAATTGTCTCATCACTGTGCCTAACTGGTGAAGTGCATGGCTATACTGCACCCCCACCGGTGCAGACCAGTAATACTACACTTTTTTGGGATACTTGCTTCCCCCACTTTGTAAAGGCGCACCGCTTTAGGCCGGCAGCACCTCAGAAGGTCATTATCCGAATATGTCTGAGTGTTAATCTTAGTGTTGGCTGTACTGGAAATATAGTGTCCAAGTATTTATCTATCTATCTGTTTACTTTACATTCTTAAAGAATAACATCATCTTAGTAATGATATGATCTAAGGCAGCAGGTTCAGGGGGTGTATTAATAACAGTGAGGAGCACATCTTTAAATAGTTTTATTTAATAAAGTTTGATTTCCCTCTCATTTTCCAACAGTTGAGTAGATTGCTCTAACTATATAAAGACTAGTACACTGACTAGAAGGTTGTGTAAATGTGTACTTTTAATGGCAACACACATATTCTATCAGTATGACAAACAGTACTGTTAAAATCAAGTCTTCCCTATTTTTATTTTTCTGTCTTTAAAATATGCCGTTTAGACTATTTTAACATCCAAATGTGAAGTTTTGGTTGGTGGATGGAAAAAAAAAGTTTAAACAATACAAGTACCCAAACCCGTCTACCAGGAAGAACATTACAGAAAAGCATTTTCCCACTATACCTGATAATGAACAGCCAAATTCTGCTGAACAAAGAAGGAAAAAAAAAAGAAAACAAAATGAGTGGAACAACATCTTAGCTCTTATGATGAGCCAAGGCACTGCAGAAAGCAAAGCAGGCAGGGTGAGTGAGCGGTGATAAGGAAGCATGGTTACTGTGCGGCTCAGAGAGTGCACTAATGCTTGATGTGTGTTATCCAACATGTAGCTGGGTGAGACCACAAACACAAGGGTTAAGCTCTCTCCTGCTCAAACACGACTGACAGGCTACCCACCAAAAGGGGTTACTAATGGAATGTGAGCAGACAGAGTGGTGGCTGTGGGGTCCCAGGATGTTATAGCGGCTAAGTGTTGTCCTGGTCATTCATTGGCAGCACAAGAGGAAAAGAGAAGGACAAGGAAGGGAGGTTGGAGACAGAATAAACACAATGTCATATATCAAACAAAGCAGCCACATGTGGTTGATTTCTTAATAAAAAGGAGCGTTGCCAGGGTATCATTCGTCTTAAAAATGCTAACAAGGGTCTATGCCTCTTTTACATTAATTCCAATTAAATGTAGTTCATTTACATTTAAAATTTTAATTGGTTGTCATTTCTGTAATTGAACTTCAATCCAGACTATAATTATCTCCATAACAAGCTGAGATATAGTTCATTAGCTTCCTGTTGGTCCTGCTATCACCATTCAACTCTGCGCCTCATTAGGCGCAATATTATACCCGTTCTTTTCATAAACAAACAAACTAAAAATATTCTTTTATATTGTAGTTTTTTTTGCTGTAGTTCTAATAGTATTTCTGTAAAGTAAAATGTATTTTTGATACGTGACAAGAAGTGACGAGGCTGCATCCTAACAAGGAAGTAGCTAAATGAAATGAAAGAACCGAGCAGATGGAGGCGAGGAAGAAGTGGGGAAAGGTACCTATGGGTAGTCTGTTTTTCTTGTTAGCAGGAGTGGAAGCTGGGGAAAGCTGGGGAGTGTTGGAGGGGGTGAGCTCGAGACTGTTGCTCTTCACGGTTCGAGATTGAGGCACATTTGCCAGCAGGGTCTCCAGGGCCATGTGCTCCTCCTCTCTAAGGTGATCCCCGGCCATCACACTCCGAACAAAGTCCACCTAAGCGGGGTGGGGGGTGGGATTAGCTCATTTAAATCCACACATGTTTGGAAGGTCAAAATGTAAACTTCAGTCTCAGTTCTCCTTGGCTACATTCAGACTGCAGGGCATAATGCTCACTTCAGATTTGTTTTTGTGAAATCATATTTTTTAAAAAGCCCGTTGACGTTTCCAATTAAATGAGACTTGAATGTGATTTAATGTATGGAGTTTAAGCGCACCAAAAGTGTCCCATATGTGTAGAAGACACACAGAAGTGGAGGTAAAAGATCAGACTGGATATCAGATATTTTGGGTCCCTTCAGCCTGCAGTCTGAATGAAGTGTTTCACAATTTTGTACATGGCTTTTATCCCCATTAAACTTTATAAATATCACAAAATAAAGAAGCAAAAATCTCTTTTCAGCCTCTGAAATATTTTTGTTAGCATCAGAAAACACTAACATGTCATATCAAGCTAACATGATGAAGCTGAGGCGTGAGCCTTTCCTCTCAATACGCTTCTGCTGTATTTACAACTTACTGGTATTTGCTTGCAGTTAGGAAGGTCCTGCCTGACTTTTTCTTTTTGCTAAAATCTGACCATATCTGAACTGTTTCTGAAAGAATGAACGGCATAAGTTACACTGAATCTAACACATTCAAATGTGGTACTGAATTGCGATGTGTTAACAGATGTGGTGAAAGGTATTTCTTGATATTCTACAGTATTGGAAGAACCCCATCGCTGTGAAACCACTCGCACCCTGATCCCACCACTCCTACCTGTGACAGCAGTTTACAAACTTGCAGACAGCCACACCGTTTTTAATCAGCCTGTAAATGACACTACAGTTCTCTACATGTTTGTTTCTGTGTGAACCCAGCCTTAATGTGCATAAAGATGCTCTGAAATGTTGCAGAATAAACTTCTCTGCAGTAATTACCTGTGAAACTGTGGTAGCTGTACAATGTGACCGAAACACCTCAGACTTTTAAACATCGCAAATATCCAATATTACTTTTTTTTAAAGTGAACTTGAAGCAACACATACCAGTGCAAGTATTTGATTATGAGTAATATAGACTGCTGTCCTGCTGAGGCCTTCTAGAAGATTCATGGAGGACATGGGTGGGGTTTCGACCGCTCGTCCTCCAATCACCACATCCAAAAATGCAGCGACACAACTCTAGTAAACAAAAAAAGTAAGATAAGCAAAACCCAGAGGATGCGTGTTCACATAAGGAGAGGTATCAGAAACCTTATCTGACATCACTTGCCTTATCAAACTTAGACAAACTGTTTTTCCGTCTTGGGTCTGCATCATCATCTGTCATAGCCAGCTGCTGCAGGAGTTGCCCCACCTGTGGAACAAAGGTTTGTAAGTCAGACTGCAGCTGAAAGGTTCAAGTGTGTAAAAAAAACGTGAAGATAGAATGCTCCAGAACTTGCCTGCATAAGATTAAAGCGTGCCACCTCGTTTATGGGGGCATCTGAGATTATACCATACTGCTCTGGGTTTACTATTCCTGGACATATGAAGCAGGTCAGCAGTAGGTCTGTACACATGGTGCGCACCTCCCCCACCTCCAGACGCTCCACGCATGATAAAGTCTTGTACATTTGGGACACAATCCAGCGAAGGCTATGGGGAAAGCAATAGGTGTTTTGCTTCAAGTAACCAATAAACTTGTTAACCAGAGCCACCAGCTTGGCTTCATTGGCCTCAACAGCAGCCTGCACCCGTTGTTTGTAGCCGTCAGAGCCTTTTTCTCCAAAGCGTTCCTGCTGGGCTGGAGTGAGGCGCTCCGTCACCTTAGCTGGGTCGGTCTCCAGGTGGTCCTCGTCCTCCACCAGCAGCTGCATGATGGGTTCGTGAAGGGTGGCGGTGAGGAAGAGCTTGGCTGAGTAGAGGCCTTCAGAGAAGAGCTTAAAAAGAATGCTGAAGGCACAAGTTCCTCGCCGGAGGAGACGTCGAGGGTTGTCACTTTCTTTCAGCTCAAACTCGATCAAGTACCTCAAAACCTGCAAGTTGGAAAACCAAAGGAAAAAAAAATGAACCATTTGAAAAGACATCTTAAAGAGATCATCTTAGGCTGCCTTATTGCTTTAGATGCTTAGGAGTCCTGACCTGGAGGAGGTAGCTTTCATCTTCTTGCATGATGCAATTGCCATAAAGTGAGGTAAAGACTGTATGGATGACACCGTGGGTGTGCTCCTGGTTCAACCTCTCTCCTGCCACCAGGCAGGACGCAACTAGTCTGGGATTCTCCCTCAGTCGGGCCAAGAACTCGCCGTAGATCGTTTCCTGGAAGCCCAGAGTCTTGTAGCCATCAATAAACTGTGTGTCTTCCAGCATTTTGGCATGTTGGCAGCACTCAGCCGGGGAGGCTTCCGCACTATAAAAACAGAAAAGCCGGATTGCAAATGTAACTCACGTAACATTTCATGTGCTTGCCTTCAGTGATCAATTTTTACAAATGGATGAACATGCAATTGTGGCTTTGTGATTGTATCTCAGCCTTGTAAGGAAGTCAGAGCATTAGAAGGATGATTGGACAGATGGGTTTAAAGTAGTGCGAAAGATTGATTATGTACAAAAATCTATATTTCATTCTAAATAATAGAACAAGCTTTTGACGTCGGTTCGTTATACAAGTGCATAATGTATTTTTGATGCTTCATGGTACTTAAAAAAAAGAGTAAAGGTCTAAACTTGGAGAACATTTGCTCAGTATTTTATAACTTGCCTGTGATATGAATCGTGTGTATTGTAGCTTTTACTAGTAACAGCAGAGTTGAAATCTGATATATATCACTACTGTAGCCTATGGAAGCTTTTCCTCATCAATGATTTTCAGACTAATGTAGAATGAGGCACTATGATGCTGCCCTCAGGAGATCCAAGCTAGGCGTCCACACATCAGTTTCTGCTAATCTGCTGTATAAATAGTGTATGGACTCCACTTGTATGGGATTAAATTAATGTGCCAATGATGAGAAAATGTCACAGTGATTTTGCAGCATCAACAATAAACGTTATTCAGCTGACCTAAATGAAGAGATGGGCCTTCAATTGGTTTATGCTACATTTAAATCAATTCAGAGGTCCCTACATTGATCTAATTAGGACTTTGAATACAATTTGCATTGATTCTGGTTCATCTTCACAACTCCAGACAGTGGCTATTAGCATTTATGCAAGTCCAGTCAAAATTTTACACCCTAAAATAATTTGATCAATTAAATTCAAATTTTTAAAAAATCTATTGCGAGATAATATATGTCGCTCTTTGTCATGTAACCGAAACCGTTTGTTGTCTTGAGTAACAGAAGTTGAAGACATTAAGCCTGCACATCCAGTTTTCGTGAAGAAATGATGAGAACAGGTCTGACCTGGTGAGAATGAGACGATCGAGGTTGATCCTCTGCTGCTTGGCAATCCAGGCAGCCCGGTACAGCCTCTCAGCCGTCTTCAACACATCACTGTTGAGCCTCTGAATCAACTGCTTCTCCGATGCCACATACAGCCGCTCCTGTTTCAGGTGGTGGGCCAGAGTGTGGATGTCTGGCTTCACCATCTTCACCAGCTCACACGGGCAGCGGGGCAAACGGCTGGGGCCAAAAAATGCAACGGCGTGAAACACAAAAAGGAAAATGAGGTGAAAAGGTTGAACATTGTAATCAAATCTTTTCAAAACAGCATCTCGATGTGACTGGAAATGTTTTAAGTAAAAATATGCCACAATGATATCATCACGGTGATCTCATCTTGTGTTTCAATTCCACAACTATTAAAATAGGAAGTCAGAGGTGTGGGATAAAAGAATGGGTCAATGAATAGATTAAAACAAAAAGAAAAAGGATTAAGTTAGTGTTATAACAGCCAAAGATGGCAGCTATTAAATAGGAAATATGTTATGGCTTTGTCTTTTCCAGTGAGGAAGCTCAAAGGTTTAAAAAGCTGCAAATATACAGGCTGGCAACTGCTTGAATTTGCATAAAAAGTAAGAACACATTTCTTTTTTTTTAAATCAGCAGATTTTATCTGTGCACAGGTCTCAAAGTCTGTTCCACAGACTTTACCACTAACCAGCTAGTGGTAAAGCACGCTGTTAGCTGGATAAAAACAGGTTAGTGCTACGCTCTGCCTTATTGCCAGCAGATACTGGATGCTTGTCAACCAAAAGAACATGCTCCCATCCTAAGGATGACAAATTTCAAGAATAAACATCAAAACAGATGAGTCATAAAAATAAATCCTCCCGCCTACAGTTGCTTTAAAAGTAAACTTGATGTATTAAACCTAAAATATTTTTTGAACCAGGCAGTAAACATAAACTGCTGTGCCCTTTAAACACGGGACTATGTGAATCAGTTGGAGACCCTAGCGAATGCAATTTATGACACTTCCATATAGGTTTCACTTTTGTCCAGTTGAGGTGGCCGCCTGGCCTAAAACCGGTTTCACATGGAAGTTATTCAAAGAGTATAAATTTGCTTTTGTTTCAGCATGCACTGCATCCTCCAGCTTCAGGAAGACATGCTGCGTCTCCTATGCAGTTTGGATTAAACTTAGAAACTTCCACTGCAACAGTTAAGCTCTCCTTCCCACATGTTCAGTGTTTTTATAATTAGAAGAATATTTCACAACTTACTGTTAAGCCAAGAATGAATAACAACAGCATTCAGAGCTAAATGTAAATACTATCATGCTGACTTATGAAAACGGTCAAATTAGAAATAAAAACCACATCCTATCATTTCCAACTAAAGTATCATCACATCATCTGAGC
>JBAMIG010000012.1:18324855-18342771 GCA_037177335.1 Kiunga ballochi | reverse complement strand
TAGCACTGGCTATAATCCTGCATATTTACAGGTATGGGATTTGTTCCCCAGGCCTCTGTACTTAATGTGCATTGTCCATTTATTAAATAATAAACAAACAAACAAGCAGACTGTAGTCAAAACATTGATCAAATTTGAGATTGAATGTGCCATAACGTCCTTCAGTTAAAGACTAAAATAAAATAATAGGTTTTGTAATTAGAGACAAAAGATTAAAGGTCAGCATTAGTTTCAGACAGATATGTTAAAATCTATGATAAAGACAGAAATGTACGTAGTCCTGCACTCAGACGTGAACTTCAGCAACACATTAAGATAATTGTAAAGAAGCCTTTTTATCACTTAAAAATTATATTAAGAATTAAAGAACTGATGTCTAAACTAGATTTAAAAAAAAAAACATGCTGTATTTATCTTTAGTAGACTAAACTGCTGTAATGCTGTCCTTACAGCTCTCCCTCAAAAGGCCATCAGACGGCAGTCAGTCCCAGATGCATTCTCATTCCTAACGCAGTCTGTTGAGCTTTATACTGGTTACTTGTATGTTTAAGCATTGACTTCCAAATCCTGCTGTTAGTTTCTATAGCACTTAATGGTTTAATACCAAAAATACATTCACAATTCCTTGTCATGAATGAACCAGATCCTTCAGATCATTATGAAACAGGTGAATTTTCAGTTCCCAGGGTTGGATCCAAGCATGGAGGCAGCGTGCAGTTTTCATGCTCCTAACATGTGGAACAAACTTCCAGAAAACGGCAGGCCTGCTGAAACTAACAAAACTAGACTAAAACGTTTTTATTTTCCACCTTTTATCAAAATATTTTTAATTCTTCACAATGTAATGTTTGTGTTGTGTTTTTTTATATTCAAAATATTTTTAATTCCTTCTTAAAGTTTGTTTTAATGCTTCCTGCACCAATGTGTTATGCAGTTAAACCTGCATTGCCAAATGTAAATACACATCCCATGAAATGATGAGAAGGGTCCATAGCCTCTCAATATGTTATCCATCCTTCCATCTTCCTTCCTGTAATACATATTCATTTTGGGTTTTGGCCACACAGTCAGAGACATATATGTGCATGTCTGTCTTAATATATTGGCCTTTTTTATACATGATGGTAAAATGCTATCATTTTTACTGTTGGTCTCCAGATCTGTTTTCTATTCATTAAAATGGGTTTGTCCAAAGTCACCTCAGTATGGTTTTACATTTTCAGTGATACTGGAGTTGAATGCAGAAATCATATGGCCGAATAAATTATTTACATTTTCCTTTTGTAGAAATCCAGAATGAGAGAGTACGGTTTGCTATTTGGGTTATGTAAGATTTAGGAGCAATTTATCCTTTGAAATTCAGCCAAAGAAATATATGCATTCTGGACTGTAATGGGTGTTTTCTACCACTAGGTGGTGCTCTAATAGCAAACAAAAAAGAAACTAAGGGATCTAAAGACTTGAATTGATTCAGCAGTACTGTTAATTATGTTAAATAGTTATCATGTTGGTCATTTACATTTGTTCTAATAATTTCAAAGGCCATTAACCTGAATTGATATGTGTTTGGTCAAGCATCCCTTCGTTTTTAAAAAATTGTATTAGGCCTAAAATCTTACATGCCTCAAGTTAGACCTGAACTGTGTACTTTGTTTTTTTGTGAAACATTATTTGCTGGAAATATCAATCTTATAAATAGAAACCTTTAAAAAAAAATTTAAGGAGAAGTTCAGAGTCATTTGAACACGCTTTAATTCCCATTTATTATATATTTATATATAGGTTATAAACATCACAAAATAGAAACTCGAGGAAGGTCTTGCACAAAGATATATAATCAAGTAAAAGAGCAACCTTAGTTTAATAAACGATGGCAATCAAAGCAGGCATGTCTGGGTTTAGTGCTGCAGCTGTATTAAGAACATTCTTGTTTAATAATTTAAGTTTTAGTGCAAATGTCTTAATTAAAAGGAATTTTTTTGTATTTATAATAAAATAGTTTTTTTCCAATATAGATGGTAAGGTTGCTCTTTCATTGCATATAGTTTAATCAAGAACAAACTGTGGATTAGTTTCAATAAGGTCTCAAGGTCAGGATGTTCAGTGATCTAATACTTATGCATGATGGATAATATACAGTACCTTTTACATTACTAAGCATCAAGTGGTTTCTCATCAACATAATAAATGTACTTGGAGGCAATAACTATAGTAAAATACTTGAATATAAATAACATGCTTTGAGCAAAATAATTATCTATGTATAATAGTTTTTCAAACCTAAGTCTAGATCTGTCAATCCTTCTAGAAATATCTATCTCCTTACATTGCTTTGTGTCAAATGCATTTTGTTCATTTTCAAATAAAGGCCACTTTCAAACAAAAGCCATTTTTACAGGAATGACATCAAGCATTTTCATGAGATGAAATATGCTACAACAAATAGTTTGATTGTACTTCTTTGTCTATAAAACAATCACTAATATATAATAATAATTAAAAAATATCCACACATACACGTCATATCAATAAAATAATACTTAAATACTTGAAATACTGCAATAAGGTCTAATATAAACTCATTAAATGAAATTTGGTGAAGAAATGAAAAGCAGGTTACTGTTACAATATGGGTTTTGGCTGTGCCAAGTATAATGCAGAGGCAGGTACATGTGTGTTTCCTGAATATTGTGTGCTGTGGTGTCCTCCTACATCTTAAATGCCTGGTTATCTGGGATAAGCCTTATGCCTTGTCTACATGCAGGCTATAAACTGTTGTGTGTAACAGGAATAAAACAAGCCAAAAACAACATACATGAATCTTTGAAACTGTGTTTGTTATATATGTGGTGTGTTTGTTCGAGAGTGTAGCAACTGAGAAAACTACTAGAAGAGAGACAAAAAGAATAATTAGTCACATATGTACAGGTTTCCAAATTCATGTTCAGTTTGCTAAATCACGCCATATATTTACATTAGGTACATTGTTGACATCATTATCATTACTCTTTAGTGCTGTGCTATATGATATCATCTAAGAGATGAGGGGTGCCCAACCAGTCTAGTGTTCTTGGCTCAGATGCAGCCATGATCATGCACATAAATTGTTTCCCTGTTCTTTTATCTATTGGGTAAATGGTTGTGGGAGTGAATCTTTTGTTGCTCTCCACAAACTCACACAGCTGGTTATAGATTTTGGGGTACTCGTGACGAAGGAAGACTCCTCTGGTCCTGAGCTCTCGCTGAATATTGATGAAGCACACCTCTCTGGCTTTTCTTCCCTCCTCCCCTTCCTTGTCGATATCTGGTGTGCCAGGAGGTGGAGTGAGGATGAGAGTTTCCATCTCATTTTCATTCTTCAGTACTTTTTTATCAGGACTTGAAGAAGCCAGTGACACCTTTGCATATTTTCGAACGGTTGGTGCTTGGACCCTTGGTGAAGGTAGGTTAGGCACTAGTTCCCCAACTGCTATAGATACATTCAAAAGGAAACATTCGCTGGGGTCGTACTCATTACCCGCTTTCTGCAGTTCCTTGCAGTATTCACCAAGGTTGTCCTTGAAGCCATCCAGCTCTCTGAGTGACAAGTACGTAGGGGACATCAGGAGACTCTGAAGCCCAACTTGCAGGAAGTTGTCAGTTGTCTCTGGATTAGCAAACCCCAGGAAGAGAACTCCTCTTCCTCTTGAGAGGTAGCCAGCTTTAGCAATCCGTGAGAAGGCTTTGTGAATCTCTGAATTCTCTCTGCAAAACTTAAGAGTGCGTCGACATACACTACTGACACGACCATACAGGCATGCTTCTTTGTGAGTTTCCCAGTCATCCCTGCGACAGTTTCGTGAACAGTAAAACGTATAGCAACTGTGACATGATTTAAAGTACAAGCAAGCATTGAACATATTTTCGGCACGGTTGCACTTCTTGTTAGCACACACCATGGTGTCATCTTCATCTGTGCTGTGGTCTGGAGAACATTCCTCTGCGCTTCTTTGCAAAGCATCACACCCACTATCAGGGTCTTTGACTGTGTCTGGGCTGGATTTAGAGGATGGCAGCTGTGTGTTCAGACTTTGTAAGTTTTCAAGTCCAGAGGATTCCCTTTCTTTGTCGGTGTCTTCAGTGATGAGTTGTTTTAACTGGTCTAACAGATTTTCGTTTGTCTTTCTGCTAGTTGGTGGTTTGTAGTCCACAACCAAATCAGCTAAGAGTTCATCGAGTTGTTCTAAACTCTGCTGTAAAGAGAAGTTGTTGTGTTTCCTTTCTTTGCTCATGTCTTGTGTATCAGCAGCCTCCTTCTGCATTACCTTTAGAGATGTTGTCTCCTCATTGTCAGATATATTCCAGCTGACAGTGTGGACGTCGCGTCGCCTGCTGTTGCCTGCACAGATGTCATTGTCTGTTATGGTTATTTCTGGTGTCACAAACCAATTCCTACTTTTGATATTCCTCCATGGATTACTTGTACCCCTCTCCAAGGAGTTTTCTGACAAAGACAAAGCAGCGTAGCGCCTTGGTGAACTTGAGAGGTTAAGTATAACAGGCTTAGATGTGACATCTGAAGATGCCCCATGCCTTGCTTGGTAAAATAGATTCTCATAGCTTTTTCCACGGGGCACGGATTGCTCTCTGTCATGCCGTGGATAGAGAATATTGTCCCAAGACTTGGAGTGGCTTTTGGCCTCTGCCCCTAGTCGACTTGTCTCTGTACAGCTGTTTGTTAACCAAGGGGATATACCATGGTCTTGTCCAACTCTTGGTGGTGTGGCCTGAGAAGACTGGTTAGAGTATCCAGATATACTGGAGCGATACCAGTCATCTGAAAACGCTTGTGACATTCGAGGGCGTCGCCGACTCTCTGTA
Source organism: Kiunga ballochi (assembly GCA_037177335.1). NCBI lineage: Eukaryota > Metazoa > Chordata > Actinopteri > Atheriniformes > Pseudomugilidae > Kiunga > Kiunga ballochi. The sequence continues at coordinate 18,337,911 of JBAMIG010000012.1, read as the reverse complement.
TGATATGGTCTGGATGGGAAATATTGCTCCTCAGGAGAGCTTAATGGTTTGGAATAAAACAACCTTGAGTTACTTGCATGGTATGGACTAAACTGAGTGTCATCTCCATAGTAAGCTCTAGAGAATGGAGTTTGAGAAAAGTATGACCCTGCCTCACTTGTGGAGTAAGGTCTGCCATAAACAGAGTGTGATGGCTCTCTGTTGGTTATGTGGTCTGTGTAACAGGACCTCACAGGAAGTGTATGCACCCATCGAGTTCTTGGATCGTACTGACTAGTCATTGTACTACCAAGGCTTGTAAGACTGGATCGATCATCCTGAAAATACGTCCTTGAATAGGGATGGACTGGATACCGAACAGCATCATCTGTATAGAAAAACTTTGTTGGTATGTTAGGGTTTGAGTAAGCTCTTTGTTCCTGACTCAGATATGGTACTGCTGGTGATGACATCCTGTGCATGTCTAAATGCTGGTAAGAGACAGGAGACATGCTTGTGGTGTAGTAATATCCTTGTCTGAAATCTCCGCTGTAGCAGTCACTTGGAGTGGGCGTTGGTGAAGAGATCATCTGCCGAGGTACATACAAACCTCCCCTGCTACTCGCCTGGGAGTACCTTTGCCATGGATGCTCAGTTTGTACATTAGGAACCTGTCTAGATGTGTGTTGCAGTACAGCAGCGTCTGGTTTAATGTCCACACGGCACCTTACATGAGGAGTTACAGCTGGTTTATCTGGCTTTTCCTCCTCAAAACAGTCTGAGACATAAAGTGGCGAGTGAGGCTGCAGTTTGATAGGGTGTACCTCATTCACAAAAACCCTGTTTGAGGCATCTCGTTGAGTTTCAGAGGTCCTCGATGCATCTGGCACACCTTGAAGTCCATCCCTCCCCTTCCTAACCCCTGGTGGAGATACAGATATGGGCACAGGTGTGAGAGTAGCCTTCACTCGAGGAGTACTTTTAGATCTTGATCTCCTTTTGGAATCTGACCATGTGAAATAATTGGTTTTGTTGAGGGGGGTGTTCTGCTGGAACTGTTTGGTGTTAAAAAGATCAGGAGAAGAAAAGCGAAGATGCCCCGGATGATCTAGTCCATTCCAAAGATCTTTATTTAACGTCTGAGTCTCAGACCTCTTATAAGGGTACTCCATTGAGAGAGAGAAGGACTGTGGATCATCTAGAGACTCAATAAAGTCAAAACTACGGCAGTGTCTTTTGTTGATTATCTCTGGTTTATCTATCATTTTCAAGTCACATTGCTTTGAGGAATGGAGAGAAACTGAGTTGTCACAGATGGGGTTTAGTGCGATGTCCTGATATAGACTTGATGCCAGTATATCAGGGGGATGAGTTCGAGTCATCTTGAAGAGCTTCCAATCCTCTCCAGTTAGTGTGATTCAAGATCAACACAACCTGTGGATGAGAAATAAGGCAAACACAGCTGAAGGCACTTTTAATACATGTAGAATAAGAGTGTTAGAAAGCATTCATCCTTTAGACCAACAACTACCTAGGTTACCTGGGTTGCTTTGAATGAACGCAGCAGGTAGTTGCTCATTTACTAAAATCGCTTCATGCTGAGAAACACAAAGCAACAATGTGTCTGGCAACATCGCAACACTTAAACTTTTAAGGGATCATAAAAATATAGCTAATGTGATTGAAATCTTATCAATTTATAAGAACACACAATCATATACCTTTAATTAGACAGACACTCTTTGCTAAGTTTAGCAACATAACAAATTGCAACGCTGTCATTATTTTATCTTGCAAAACACAAGAAAGGCAGCACAAATGCTTCAAATTAATGGCAAAATACACAACTGACTGCTTGTAACAGGAGGTCTGTACACTAAGGTTTTTACTAAAAGGATTTTAAAAAGAAATCATATATATGGTTGCTACAGCAGTTTATAAATCATGATTAAATGTTTGTTTGTTTTTTTTTTATCATTTTATTATGTCTTGAATAAAAGTTAAATCAGGGAAGCCATATACAGTACCTCACCACAAAGGCAAAGCTATAAAATCCTATTAATAAGTCATACACAAAACAATATATATATATATATTTTATTAATATAAACGTTTTATTATTTGGGGGGTTGCAAACAACATTATGAACAAAATGTTCCAACAATGGCTTTTTATGTGTTTCACACACACATGGGCTTTCTCTTTGGCACTCACCCACAAGCCAACCCTGAGTTACCATCTGTTCATCATGATGACAGAAGACTGACCAACCATCTCACCGTCATGTCTCTAAAACACACCTAAATATCACGTCCTTTCACAACCATTCTTAACACACAAATCCACACAGTAATTCAGTCATTGACTGATATGCTTGTTTTGCTACAGACATATTGCAGGAAATTCTGTTATTATCAGAATAAAATAGGCTAATTGCACTATGTTTTATTACATAAGGCTTTTAAGATTGGCATAAATGAAGTTCTAAAGTAGATATGCATGGTAATTATGTTTTTAGCAATTTCATGTATATCAAATCTACTATACTTTTTTAATTGCACAAACCTTTATTGTTCTTTACACTACAGACTACATACTGCTGTGGAGTACTATGATCAGATGTTTTAGAGTATTGGGGACACACTTAACGGCTGGATGTCAGTAAAATGAGAATTTGATTCGAGACAAATATTGTAAGAAAGAGTTAATCTCTCTGATTGGAGATAAACATACTAATACCTACTGTTATTTACTTAGAATCTTTTCATCTTTACTTCAAATGTAGTTAAGTCTCCATGATATTAATACAGATTTTGATGAGTTGGTTGGTGCAGTCATTGACAATTACAGATAGGAATAATAGATATTACTACCAATTCAAGTTGAATCAAATGAGGTATTATTAAAGTATTATGAATAGGTTTGAATTTATACTGAAATACTGAAACACCACCAAAACCCTTACTCCTTTAAATGGATGCTGAGTCACATGTCTAAAATGTATCATTTAATTAGTAGGGTAATTCTGAATAATATGACTGACAGCCACACATTTTCCTCCCTCAAAACTGAATAAATCTTTACCTGAGTGACAACATTGATTATACAATATTTGGGTATGCAATATGTGCATTCCTTCCTTCTCATTTGTGGCTCAAAGCTTCTTTTCAGTGGGAACTTTACTTACTACAATACAAAACCACATGCCACATACTGTCTCCATGGCTACAGCACACAGAAAGGAAACCATTAGGCTCTCCTGCAGTTGTAGCCCACACTGATCTCAGTCTGAAAATCTTGGACTGCTAAGCAGGACTCCTCGTTATGTGCTTTACAGGATGCAACAATATAAGCAAATATATACCAGGCAAATGTATCCCCCCCCCCCCCCTTTTGATGCCTGCTCTCTCTATGAAACAGTGACAATCCAACATGATGTATTGACCAAGTGTTTAACTGAATGCAACTTCGACGGTCATATCATATCATTTTGTTAGTCTATTTTCTTGACAGTTACTAATCTTGATGCAGATTTTCTTGAAGGGCCCGAAAGACGCATTCAGCTTTAAAGGGTTACCAATACTTGCTGTTACGCACTTAATGCACCCCTTTTTTTTATTTAGGTGCTGCAGCACCGGGCCCTCCATCCTTTGTGGCTGGCCTGCCTCTCTTTCAGCCCGGAATGACACGATTTGCAGAGTAAAAAAAATGAAGCATGCAGATCCATAAGAAGACAACTGTCCCCTGAGAAGCGACAAGCTAAAAAAGGAATGAGTTCAGCTAAGTTTGGACCTTTCGGATGTTGCGAGACTATACAAGAGGCCTTTACCGTTTTGCCCGTGAGCTGGTCGGATGCGGCGGACATAGCGAAGCTGCGGACGGTTTTCCCGTGAAGTGACCCTTTAGCTCCGCCGCTTTTGCCGTGAGTCCCCCAGAACCCAGCGCTTGTCCTTCATCATGTTGTCTGCATCACCCCGGCGATGCGCTCCCTCTCGCCTATGGGTTTGTATATAATGTGTGTGTTTGTGTGATGGAGGGGGGGGAGGAGGTGTGTCTCAGCTTGAGCTTGCGCGCGTGCCTCTGGAGGCGTGGCTGTGCGTGTTTTGGGGAGGAAGGAGGGGAGGGTGTTAGGGTAGATGGGGTGCCTTATCTGTGCAGAGTAGCAATGCCGTCTGCTTATTTGGAACTCTTGCGGAGTTTTTCCGGGGACACCGCTGGTCTTTGGTTATCCCGAAGGGAAAAGTGCTTTTTCATCACGGCAAAAATGAAATCTGACAGAATAGTTTTACTAACTTTACGCAAAAACTGTCCAGTCTTTAGATTTGAGCTTCTGTACTTGTACTGGTCTCAATGGGGTCCATCAGTTTAGGAAGAAGTAGGCTACTAATATTAGCCTATAGAGTTAACATTTTGGTTCCACACATTTTCACTTTTCTTTTTCAGTGTGTGTGTGTGTGTGTGTGTGTTTTTTTTCACTAAAAAAAGCTTTAAAAGACAACAACACTTCTGAACATGGTCTTTGTGTAATTAATCATATCTCAAGCAGTAAAGCATAATAGACTACTTACTAACATTTGACACTTTTACTTCACAAAGGGTATTTCATTCAATGACCTAATCAATTATTGACTTAATTTCGCAGGTCCAATGGAGTTTTTATTAACACAAAGACTGTATGGCCCAGTTACTCCTTTAAGAGTGAATGATGGAGTCCTTTTTAGACATCTGTGGTTCTGAATCAACATGTTCTCTATTTTTGGGTGTGTTGTTATTAGTTGACAGTTTTCCTGTGCCACACGCGACCGAGCCAAGCTCTCACCTCCCTACCTCTTTCCGCATTGTCAGAATTGATGATGGGGACAGCTGGCTGTGAGCCTCCACAGAAGCATGTGACTGCAGCAGAACTGCTTACTGAAGCACTCTTCCTGCAGATGGAAATCACTCCAGACAAACCGTGCTGATCTGGCTGAAGATTGCAATGATACTCAGTTTTCTCGGAGCTCGCTTTGACACAGCAAACACTGCTTTCCACTGCCTTAGCGCAGTAAGATGATGACCGGTGTTATCATTTTTATTGTTATGGTAACATTCACTCACTGCACAGTGGTTACAAAACACCAAAGCTAACCAAGGCTCCATCTGTGTTATGCCACGTGTATGAGACATGATTCAGAATACAGTGGGTCTCACATTGTGCATGCAGCATCCCTGAGAGTGGGCTCTATGTGAGCATGTGTGACTCACCCTCTCCAGCACACTGCACTGGCATCAGTTTGTGTCAGCTGTTGGTTAGCAGGCGTGAGCATCTATCAGCTGGGTGCCAGCAGGTGTATCAGGCACCTTGTAGAGTTCATGGAGAGAAAATCAATGGCTCTCTGTTGATTAGAAACCTCACTGATGGGGATCAATCAGGCTATATCACTACAAAGTAACAACACTGAAGCAGAGTGCTGCTTCACACTGCTTTGGCTGCTCAAACAAGCTTTCATGAAAATCAGTAAACAGCCTTGAGCTCTTTGCTGTCTCTAATTAAGTCTATGTTAGATTAAGGGACTTTGGAAACTTATTTTCTCATCTCTGTGTTCCCATTGGAAGGAATTACATAAGAGATGTAGGGAGACACATGCAGTTTAGCTCTATATGTATACAAATCCAGCCAAAAAAGAGCCAGTTTTGGAGTGCAACACATCCGATAAAACAATAAAAACACATACACCAATAGTAAGGCAAAGAAATCCAGCCTTACACAAGGAAACTAAGTATGTTCTCGGCAGTCACTGCAATGTGGAATATTTCACATAGCCAGATTAAGATGTCCTGTATAGACATGTCTGTAGTTGGTTTCTTCAGATTGACCCCCAGTTGACTCATAGATTGGAGAGAAGTGCAGCTATGGAGAATCTGAAGCTTTCAAGGGAGATTCTCCCAATTTTCCTCCAAATTCCCAAATGAACCCTGATTAATCCCTCAGCAAATTAAACCACAGAATCCTCTCTGTCCACCTCGCTTGGGCCAGAAAGTTGTGGCAGTTCACAGAAGGTTTAGATCCTTCAGACAGCATGTTTTCATTGGGGATTTAGAAGCAACCATGTGAAGCATTTAGATGCTTTTCAGCTCCATGGGGGGAATGTAGAATCCATGCTGGGCTACTTTGATTCTTACTGGATTAAACTAGTTTAGATGGGAAGGATTGTTGGGTTTATCCTGAGTGAAGAAAATTCCTGGAGGGGCTACTGGTTGTGTTAGTTAAAACTGTATGATCCAAAAGTTGCTAAATGAAGAAATTTCATGGTGTCTGAATTACTACAAAAATAAGACAAATAAATAAATAAATATAAATATCCAATAATTGTGACATAATTTATTTCTCTGCTTATTTAGAAAATCATGTTTACTTTGGTTGCACAAAAAAAGAACATTTCAATCCTCCCAAGTACCGCTTATAAACAAATCATGTGCAAGCCAAGCCATTTGGGAGTGGTATCCATGGTAACCCACACTGAGCAGGAGCAAAAGAGACAGGATTGATTTCAAAGGGAACGAAGTAAAGTGTTTATAGGAGTCGTCCATGGAGACCATAAAATCTACGTCACATAGATGAGATGCAGGAAACAGAGAATTGCTCATAAATCTTGGACAATCTGCAGATCCATGCATCTGCAGTGACAGTGCAGCCTCATATGAAATTTATAGGCATACAACCCGTCCTTCACTGTCCAGATTATCCTCCAGAAGAGATGACCAGCTTAACACACGGTTTACCAGAAGGAGACCTCCTTTGGCAGCTTCCTGATAAAAGTAGGATAAATAAAAATATTCTCTTCGTCCTCTCTTAATACATATAGGCCAACCTAGGAATGATGTAGATATTATTCACAGCTGCTCTGAGCAAACACAAACTCCTCTGTTCTGGTCTCTGGAGTCGCTGTAAGACTTCACATGGTGAGACTTGATTAAATCTTTATTACACACTCCTCTCTCATCCTTCATCTGCCATTTTGGCTAACGAATCACTCAGTCATGTGTGTAAGTTTATTAAAGCGAAAACACATTTGGGACGAAGAGATGGGCCTCTCAGTGGGTGCTCGTTTCTCTCTGAGAGCTCCCTGTGATGCAAATTATTTGTGGTAGTGCATTGTCACCATGATGTTATGCAACAATGCAGGAACGAATTGCAGCTATATCTAGTTTTAGCAAACAGTTCCAGTTTAGAGTTTCATGAGCTTTTCAAACAGTGATTACAGTCTGCAGAAGATCCCAAAATGCAGGACTGTCATTAAGATCCTGCTATTCAAGACTGAACAGACAACAAATCTTTTGTCCCCCAGTTGGGAAGAATCAATGTGTGCCTTCTAAATATGGATATTGTTCACCCACCATCCCTTGGCAGCACAATGCAAAGTAGTACTGGGTTGCACTAATTGTGCTAAGCTGCATGCCATGTATAATAGCTGCCACAACCACCGTCTCATTTGTATGACCCTTTGAGAGCTGAATCAAAAAGATTTTCTTCATCCATTTAGATAAGCATGTTAAGGACTTTTGTTAAATGTTCTTTGCATTTGAATGAAACACATTATAATTGAACCCCCCCCTCTTTAAAGTTTGTCCCCATAACATTTTAATGCAATGCACTCTGCATGGCAACCCATCAAATTATTTGTGCAGATCCGTTTTGACACATGCCTCCATTTCTGAATTAATGCCACTTAAATGCACGTAATTACACATGCTAGTTGCAGCCATCCAGAAGCACCTGTACTTGCAGATTCTCCAGGCTGTTTAAATGGGTCAGCTCTAGAAATATCCTGGCTCAGGGAAGAAATCGTGATGGCCCCTCCTCTTGTCTTCTCTCCTGTCTGTAAGGGAACAAGACTCTTGCTAGTAATACACTTAAATCCTTTATTTGTAACCAACATATTCTTAAAAGTTGTATCAGTATAAGCACACAGCATAATGATTTTCTCCTGTGAATACATTTGTCAGGCAGTGACAAAACTCTCTGCGAAAATAGTTTCTGGTTTTCTATCCAGATGTATAGCAATTACATGTACAGGGCAAGAAATCATGTTTTTACTGGTCAGATTAACACCCTACCTACGAACCTAAGTTTAGTTGGGAAAAGTGTGGCTCTCATGGAAAAGATTTCCCTTCTTTCTTTTTTTTTTTTTTTATAAAAAGCAAGCAAACAAGCTTTAAAAATTACACTGACCTTTTGTGAGTGAGCAGCCATAAAACTTCCTGTCTGCATACCACTCACTCTTGTCTGCAGTGAAAAAGTTTCAGAGGAAGAAAAAATGGATCTATTTGGTGATTAAAATTGAACTCGCTTGCACCCCCCACATAAAATCTATCAGTCAAAATATTTTGACAGGGCAAATCCTCTTTACAAATGAATGTGGAAGGGTAAATGCAGAGTTTCAATGCAGCAGTTTTCGCAATATATACAGTAATTGATTTCTACATGACAGCAATGGAGCAATCATTATCTTGAGTGGAGACAAGCATAATGACCTCTTTGAGCCCTGCAGCTGTGTTCAGATAACAGATTGGATTATATGGCAACATAAAACCTTTGTAAAAGTCTAATAGGGTCACACTATCATTGGAATGTGTACTTCCTGTTTGACCTTGGCTGAAACAGGTTGAAATTAATTTTAAGTCTCAAAATTCAATGAAGATAAAACCATATTGGTCCCATTGATTTGTTACATCACACAGTAAAAGACAAAACCCTGATGAACTCCAACCCCAGTACCACCAGCAATAAATAGGCTACAACAAAGTAGTCTACAAATAATCAAAACCAAATTAATTTATAATAAATCTTAAATTACTGTATAATATCATATTAAATAAGATTACACCTGCTGTTTTTTAGTCAAACGTCTTTGCAAATGTGACACATAATCATCTGAGTATGCGAGTGGCGGATGGCGGTAGACCTACACCACCCTGTGGTTGCACTGTGTGTCTGTGAAAACTACTCTGGAAAAAAAACACAATTCATCTCAGCTAAAACTACAAGATGCAGTTAGTAACCAGTCAGGTGATGTCAAACACAATTGGGACAAAAAAAAACTTGTGAGCTACTCTTCACAGTTTTATTAGATGGTAGAAAACAGTATATTGGTTGAATAATTCATTTAAATATGAGCAAATATGGGTGAGTTGACGGGTCCTGACTGTGTCATAATTTGGACTTTTTGTCTTACATTACCTTGACTTTCTGTTTTATTTTGTAGTTTCTTTTATGTTGTCTGTTTAGCTTGTTTCCCGTTAATCAACACAGCTGGTTTCTATTAGTTTATTAATTTCCCCTGTGCCATGTTTTGCTTGATGTGTATTTATACACTCTGCTTTCTGTTTCATTGCCAGATCATTTTTGCATTCTCTCTGTTGTATCGAGAACGGGGTCAATTGCAACAATGGATGGTTGCAACATGTTGTTTTTCTGCAATCAGAAACAAGCTAGCATGCTGACACTCACAGTATGTGTGTCAGCATGCTAGCTATGTGTGTTTATGAAACACACACACACACACAGTTGCATAACCCTGCATGGTAGATTGATGCATGTCCCCATGCATTTCTTGGACACTAGTGGACATTAGGTTAGTGTCTTTCAATAAAGACACTATTTTCTTAACAAATAGACATGAAGTAAACAATAACAAGTGCAACAGCAGTTGTTGGTCATAGATTTTATTAGACATGTGCATGTTTTGTTAACATACTAAGTTTCACATTATATAGCTACATTGCATATAACATCAATTTGTTTTTTATCTTTTAACATTGAATTTCATAATCCACCATCATTTACCATTCTTATTGTCTTACCTTTGATAAACAAAGATCTCAGATTAATCCACTTACATTTATGGTGTATGTTTTTAAGTCTGGCAGGCATGAACCGACATTCAGTTTCCACTCATCCACAAAGTTGTAATGATCTCACGTTTTACACAACGATTATACGGTGCAATTATAAAATGATATAACTAGCTGTAAGAAAGAAAAAAAGTACATTCACAATCAAATATTTCCACCATAAATAACGCAGACCTTTAAAAAAATCTGTGCATATCAAAAAAAAATAAATACAAAACTGCAGAACTACGTTGCGGATCCAGCTAATTCTGTCTTCCAAATGTTGTCTCAGTACGGTCAAGAAGCCTCAATTTTCAAAGTTAGCCATTCGAGCTAAATGTGATAGCTCATTTTTATAAATCACACACTCAGTAAAAAGCACCACTCTCACTGATTCTCTTGAGAGTATGCCGTGCTGCAATTCATTGAACTGTTTTGCACTGACACTGAGTTACTGTAAAATGTAAAAATGAGACCCTGAATCACTGCTGCATAAACTTTAGAGGACCTGATAGTGGTGCCGAGAGAACAAAAGAGATGCAAATGAATCAGAATAACAGTCCACAATTTTCTAAAATACAAACTAAACAATTTAAAGACACATCAAATATCAACAAGCACAAACAGCAGTTGGGGTAGCGAAGTGACAATCTGCATCACTCAAAGCTTTGCACAACACGTCTATTTGGTTTGATCAGTCACAAAACAACATTCATACATTTATGCACCATTGAGCACAAGGGGTCACTGTGGCTACATAAGCAGACCGATAAGCACAGGTAGCGTAGAGGATCTGCAGGGGAATTGGGAATCCTTTCTACTTTGAGCAATTGGATCTTCTCGAAAAGGCAGGATATTGCCATATTACATCAACATTCAGATGTAGTGTACCCTTCTGGAAGACATTTTAGTGTCTAGAAACTAAAGCTGCATTGTCATAGTGATGAAAGAAAGCTTTATCAGTGCAAAAGGTGGATGGCAGTAAGTGCTACTGCCGAAGAGCATCCTGCATCCTGCATATTCTTATTTCCTTACAGTTTTTCCTTTTTTATCGTATAAATAAGCTTTATAAATGAATATTCCTTGGCTGATATGCTATGGAATATGGTATCAATTTATTTAAAAAATCAGAGGCATATAATATATGGAAGCAAAGAGTCTGCTGATCCAAAACAGACCAGGGTTGTGATTAAGTGCAAAGCCCAGAGCACTACTGCTACACTGTAAAATCCACCAGAGTTCATGTAAAACTTGTGTAAATCGGCTCAGTTCCATAGCTACTAGTGTCCAAAGTTAATGACATTGCTTTGAAAAAGCTGGAACTATAAAATGAAACCTAAAATAATATAATCTTCTAATAACTGTACCTAAACAGTTACCAACCCTGTCTGTACCATTTCCCACCACAGCAATCTGTTACACACACAGCAGCATCTCACCACAGAAAAAGTGAATTGCTGCCATGTCATGAGGCAGAAGCATGAACCTGAAAATGCAGACTTCACCCATCAGTCCATTGTATTCAAGTATTATGTTGTTGTATACTCTGTGCAAATAACAAAACATTGTACATCACAAAAATGCATGTTTGTCTTTTGTAAGCTGTAAACAACTGAGTTAAGACTGTGATGGAAGACCTTCAGCCACACACAAGAGTCACAATCAACTGGACATTCCTGAGACAGCTCCATTTGATTTGACCTTCTTGTCTGTGTAAGGCATGCTTTTACAAAGGAGTTTTGTATTTATGTGGTAACAAAAAAAGAAGAAAAAGAAGAAGAAGCTTGAGAATGACAATCTCATTACAACACCTACTACACGTGGCTACTTCACTAGTTAACTTACCCACATGTGACGACACAGTTACAAGCGCCATAATCAGAGGCCAGAAAGTGCAATGATTACCCCCTGATGACATGCAGCTAAGACTTTGTGAGCGAGTAAAGCCTTAAACAGATCTAGCATTTACAAACACTGGACATGTGAAGTGGAAGTGAAACAGGGACTGTACAGTGTTTTCAGGACAGTGAAAGGAGTGTGGACTTTTATGGAGCTTCTCAAAAGGCAGACCCTTGTCATTTTGGATTAGCATGGAAAGCTTTTGGGATTTGGGATTAAATTACTGAGCTTCACACAAAACCTCTATTTGCTTTTCATCTAATAATAGAGAATAACAGTGTTTTAAATGACTGTTAACAATAAAACTAGAAAGGGTCTTTATTAAAAAGAACTGCAGTTCTCCTCACCTGAAAGCCATTTGTGCAGTCCCTTTATTTATTTAAACATAAAAGCCACAGTAACTTTACAGCACTAACAATCAAGAGGAAGTGTGACTTTGTTGTTTCTTTTCTTATGTGTAAATGTGCTGCATGCATATACAACGTTCTGTGTGATTTCAGCAGGTGACTCACAAATAATGGCAAACAAATGTTGCAAATATCAATGCCTGACCACATTCTACCTTTTCTTTTTAACACATTTCAATTGTATCGGCAGTGCGTCAGAATTTTTCTATCACACTCTGTAGTGATAAATTGGCAATCCTGTTGGTCCTAACTCAATGGGGGAAGAAGGGATGTGTCCTTCAGTTTGCCTGTCCATGTTTCTCTCAGTAGGAGGAAGGAAGGAAAGGTTGGGGGTTAGGGGTTGGTCTTATGCCCTCTCAGTCTGAGAAGAGACTGGCAAAAGATTTGCGTAGATTACGTATGGTTTCAGCTTTCACCTCATCCTGGCTAAGGCTGGCTCGTGGCGCCGGAGTTTCTGGAATGTTGAAGGTATTGGTAAGAGACTGGGATTTGCTATAAAGAAAGGGAAATGGCAATAGAGGAGAAGGAAAGGCTATTAAAGTCATGCAGCCAACCAATAAAATGAGAAGACTGGAGCACGGCAGGACAAAGAGAGAAAGAGAGAGAGAGAGAGAGAGAGAGAGAGAGAGAGAGAGAAATAAAAAAAGAAAATTTCAGTAAAGATGCCTAAAGCCCGTTCCTTCTCTGGGGTCATTCAGTATTACCTTATCATTTCAAGTCAGCTTTGATATGATACGAATAGTGAATGATTTTTCTGGATGCAAAATGATGCATGTTTTTATCAGGGATTGATGAAAAAACATGGTTATGTGGATTTATTTGTGAAAACCATTTTGCTTGAGAGCCTATAAGCACTGAAGTTAAAGCCAATTAAACAAATGAGTCTAAATATGAGGAA
>JBAMIG010000012.1:18299187-18324755 GCA_037177335.1 Kiunga ballochi | reverse complement strand
GTGAAAACCATTTTGCTTGAGAGCCTATAAGCACTGAAGTTAAAGCCAATTAAACAAATGAGTCTAAATATGAGGAACATCTCAGTTTGTTGTAGCTTTTCCTAATTGTGTTTTTTGCTTGTTTCTTCCACATATCACAGACTTTCTAAATGATCTGAAATGATTTCTGAAAGAATCAACAAATTTAAGAACCAACAAACCATGCACATTCAGAAAGCTCTTTTATCAGTAAGGAGAGATTCCATGTGGCATGCATAACTGGGCGCAAGCAAAATCTACTAAAGAATTTTCTGTGCAGATCAGCTATGAGGGTCACGTCGTGTAAATGAGATGAAACTGATCACAGTGCAGTTTATCCATGCAGCTACTTACTTCAGCTGTGGGGAGCCTCCCGTAGCCACACTGTCCTGACTGGGCTTCTGTGGGGGCTGAGGCTTCTGTTGCAGAGGGGGGCGTCCTCCTGGGCCACCCTGGCCTTGGCCAGCAGGTCGCGGCTGTTGGGTGGTGGGTGCTCCGGGCCGACCTTGCTGGCCAGGTGCCCTCTGTTGCTGTGATCCCCCCTGTGATTGCTGTCTCGGAGGTGGTTTCTGCCCAGGGCTGCCTACAGAGGGTTTTTGTTGCTGTGATACAGACTGTTGCCTCTGAGTTTGAGGGGAAACTCCCTGGCTTCGCTGAGAAGCACCTTGACCCGGAGGACGAGGTTGGGCTGCAGGTCCTTGACTAGCCTTAGCCTGGGGACTGGGGTCACCAGTACCAGGGCTAGCGGCAGGTGACTGGGCCTGCGCAGGAGGTTGACCTTGAGGTTGTGGTCGCTGAGATGGAGGGCTTTGCTGAGGACCACCTATGGTAGATAAATTAAGGCAGCAGTGACATTCATTTGGACTTATAATATTATGGTCAAGACATTTTAAATGAATTCATGAAACCTTTTTATAACAGTGGAAGATCACTGTTCTTTACCCTGAGGAGAAGGACGCTGTTGAGCCTGTGGTACCCTGGACTGTGAGACAGGCTGAGGGGACACGGCTTTCTACAAAAATACAATGTTTTTACACAATAACTGTACCAACATGTACAAAACATCAGAGCAAATTACATTCCATACAAACCATACAGACACTCCTTCAGGAGAGTCTATATGAACAGAAAAACTTTGTAGAAATCAACATTTTAGATGTGCTCATGGTGCAAGTACAGGGTGTATATATGACACTTTATGAATAACTGCATATCCTATGTTCACCTCATTTTTTCTCAGTGTTCAGTCTAGACCTTCCTGCCTGGTATAAATGCTATTTTAATCCTAACTATGCAGATGGCATTTAATTGTATTTACAAATTAAACCCAAGTGGCAATATTTTGGGCTAGAAAATCATTAGAAAGTGAAAGGGGAGTCATGGCAGAAACATATTTTAAACATGAATGTCACATTGCACACATTTGTTTTTTGACTTTGTAAGCCTAAAGGAATAAAAGAGCCAAGGTAAAGTCTGATAAAGGATGGTGAGCAGAGAACAGTTTACTGGTTTGAGCACAGTGTGTCTGTAATTTCAGCACCTGTCCTGCTGTTGTACGGACTGTGGAAGAGCTTGGAGTGTGTGGAACTATTTGGTTCATCGTAGAAACCACTAGTTCTGCAATCTGAACGCGATCCTCTTCCTGCTGGTCCCCAATCAGTGGCATGGAACAGTCATCAACCTTAACACAACATGAAGAAACTTGTAGATTTCCATCATGATCACAGACATTTCATATTTGAAGCATCCTCTAGTACAGGGGTGTCAAACTCAGGTCCTCGAGGACCGGTATCCAGCAGGCTTTTGTAGTGTCCATGCTCTGACACAGCTGACTGAAATTACTTAATAGGTAGAGAAGAATCAGTTGGATCTATTTGATTTGCATCAGGTGTGTTAGGGCAGGTAGACACCAAAACCTGCTGGATACCGGCCCTCGAGGACCGGAGTTTGACACGTGTGCTCTAGTACCTCAATAATGTAGTCCCTGCCATCTTTACCATGTAAAGCCTCCACTGCACAGATATCTAACCCTCCAAAGATATCTGCACAAGAATCCACCCACATCCTGTACCTGCAATAACATGTTAAACAGAGACATTACAGTAGTGCAGAGGAACATCACATTGTTTGCCTCCATGCTCTTACTTGTCTGACATGGCCACTTGTTCGAGCATAGATGAGCCCGTATTAGTTTTCCAATTCCCAGAAATGGATGTTCTCCTGTTGGTTTGAAATAGTTTGAATACATGTTTCCCTGCTTTCAAATGTCACAATCTGTAGAAAAGAAAAGAACTCACATATATGCCTTGTAATTGTTGCCAATCTTCTGGATGCGCACATCATACTTTGCATCAATAAAAGGCTCAGATGTTGCATATGTCTTAGTCAGTGCCACAACACTGGCAATATCTTGAAAGTCATACTGATTGTCCACTTTTACCTAGGTAACAACACTCACAATCAAAACATCATGGCACGCAGAAGCCCTTTAAACATAATGTTCATGGTGACATTATTTAATTCCTGAACACTTTGGTGTTACCTTTCCCATGCCAGAGTGAGCATGGCCCATCTTTACAACAACAGGATATCGAGGGGAGCTAATCTGCAACAACATAATCACATTCTCAGATGTTTTAAACATAGTTTATTCAATTGGTTTCAATCATTCAAAGGACACAAAGCACTCCTTTCATTTCCCCTGTAGACATTACTATTCGTTTTAATGATCTGAAACCAAACCCTGTTATGTCAGGCTGTAACTGCAGGGGTGGAGATAACTGCTCTGCAGGAACAGTCTTAATTGAACTGTGGTGACACTGACTTGGCATGGAAATAATCAAAAGCTCAGCCTGCATCAGTAACAGAAAGCCAAAAAAAATGCAGTTCATGGAAAATTAGAATGGCCTCATTCATTGCTCCTATAAATGTGACTGGCAACATATCTGTGTGAGCACGTGTGCTGCTTGCCAGGTTGCCTAACATGAACTCTTACCCATGCGCAGAGGTAAAAATGACACTGGAGGAGAAGAGCGCATTACAATGAGCTCACCATTTCCTTGTGGTTTGGATAGTAAACCTGCTCAATCAGAGGGAATTCCTCAGAGCCCAGCTGCTTGTGAAGTCTTGACATCTGAGCGAACTGAGAAAGACACAAACCTCAAGCCGCTGCTAAATATTTACATGCAACTAAAATGAAATTGCACTGGTTTTAAGTGACCACAGTAATTTCATGACTACATACCACCCATGGTTTGTCACAGAAATTGTAAACAGAGTGCAAAGAGTTAACGCTTGGCACTCCAGCATACTGCAGTCCAATCACTATGTTGCGATGGTCTCCATTCTTGTCCATGCTGAAGGCGTGCTGTCTAATCAGCACAAAGTCTGGCTTAAAGGATCTGGTAAAGAACACATGAGCAAAATATCAAACTGCTTAGTTAGAAAAACATGTCTTATAATTTGCTCCTATTGAAACTGTGGTTAGAATCCCAGAGCCGCACCTTTGCAGCAGTGCGGTAACTCTTAACTAATGAGTACTTACTTTGTCACCCTATGTCCATTTCTGATTGCATCAAAGTCCACATTGTAGGTGCCTGTGGCATTGGCCACCAAGTTGATCTCAGAAAATTCTGCCTGAAAGGACATCGTCATGATCAATCTCAAACATCATTGAATCAGCAGTGATCATTGTCAGGTTAAGCCTGCTGGAAATACAGGATAACCAACATAGTCTCTATTGTTTCCATCCTGTTAAGATGCTAAGAGCAGCAATAGCAAGCCAGTGCAAGTAGATACAAAAATAGGAAAAAGATAAAAGCGCCTGTCCCTCTGCTCTTAACATGCTATGAATAGCCTCTGGCTAAAACTGTATCCATATCTTCCAAGGCAACATGTGGATACTCAGAATTTGATGTAAATGACCACAGATCAGTTCTCAGGCAACATAACCTGATGATTTATCCAAATAAGGAATTGCACATAAGTTTGCTTCATACATGATTCATTTGAACATGTTAAAAATTATTGCGCTGTGAATATACCATGAGGAAACATTTAATTTGGGAACAAAAGCGGTCGACCCAGTGAGTATCAATACCTGCTCAGTGTAGAGCAGGAGCCTGAGACATCACCGCTCTGTGAATGTTGTTTTTAGTGAGAATAATGACCGGCTCATTTCTAATGCTTTTCTCTACTAAAAACTATAAGCGGTGCTGCAGGTTTATCCCTGTTTAGACACAAAGAGATCAGGAAACAGCACTATCTGTCAGTGAGGCATAACATACTAAGATCATGTGAAAAAATAATGCAAAGTCTCTTCAGCTGAACTATCAACTGTCATTTAGACTCACAGGATTGTTTATACTAGTTCGCGCTCTGTTGTCCGTACTTCGCACATCTGTTGTTCTGTTATTTCAGTAAAAATGAATCCTAACTTAGTAAAGCAGCACATACATACACCTGTAAAAACCTACCTGTTCCACCTTGATGTCAAATTCACCATGGACCTTTCTTCCTCGAAAGACCTTCACCCTAAAAGTAAAATAGGGAGATGAGTCCATGGTTATGTGCAGGCCTATAATGCCATTAAAACAAGCCAACTAACTGCTCGCATTTTTGTCAGCGTGGACAAAGAAACCTACCAAAATTTTTAGAAGAATTAGTCTGTATAAATCAGACAATTGGCTGATATAAATAAAAAAAATCTATGTATTTACAAAATAACTGCTAATATCAGTGTTTAACCAACACATTTGATTACTTCTGGATTTATTATGCCCTTTCCAGCAACTTCATTTAAAATACCCTGAATCATCCTGGTAGCATCAGCCAGTTCAGAGCTCCTGCAGACAAACTGTAACCTGAGTTCATCACAGGCCATAGCTGATCAATGAAAATGGCTTCTCTGCATGCTTTTGGTTTGCTGCACTTTTACCATTAACACCAGCACTGCACAAGTACTAAATAAACCCTGATCTAAAGTGATCAGACCATCACCCTGTGAGGCGTTTTCACGTAATATACTTCAGACCGGCTAAATCATGACCTTCCCTGTGTTTGATCACATCCCACAATCTGGCACTTTAGTTATTGTCTAAACAAGACGCCAATGCGCGCATTCTCACCAGTCAGTCTGCTGATCGTCGATAACCAGGAGTATCTTGGCATTGCTGGAGACACCTGCTCGATCCGCTGCCTCGGATAAGGTTGCAGCCGCAGCAGCTGTAGTTTGCTTAACAGCATTGGATATGGAGGAGAAGAAGCCGGAGCCCGCACCTGCAGGTTGCGGCTGACTGGTGGACTGACGCATCTCCGCCGGTCCCGGCGACACTGCGGGGCTTTGCTGCGGCGGGTCGGGCCGCTGAAGGTCGGTCATGTAGCCATTGGGGAGGTTGGACATGAAATTGCTGTCCGACAGTCGTCGACGCAGGTAATTCATGGTGGAGATGTATTAAAATGACGACGAGGGGAAGGAGGAGGGGTCCAAATATCTTGCAACTGATAACGTCTTACAACTTGGTGTGCTGTGAGAAAATGAATGGGAAGGGTAGCTTACTCTTCCATGTGCATGAACAGGAATCAGCGTTGCCTAAAGGGAACAAGTATGATGTTTATAATCAGGAATTTTTTAATTACGAATATTACGAATCACAAGAAATCGTGACTGACTCGGGAAAGCATTGCAGAGTCACGTTTTAGGCGACAGAATGTTATAAAACCTGAATGATTCATCCTCATTTTTATTTCATTCACTTCACAATTCCAGTAATGACCATTACAACCCGTAGTAACATTCATATAGGTCTGATGAAGCCTACCTGGAAATGTATCCTAACTGATCCACCCAAAGGATGAGGGGATGGTTCTTAACTAGTTATGGGTCTCATGAAAGCTTGCATCCAGGTGACTTTCATGTCCTCTGTGCGGATCGGTAGATTGTGCATCGGGCTTGAATTTGTGAAATAATTAAAGCTGCAGTCTCTCCAGCATGTCCACCATCATGGTCCCCCTCAGTACCTAGTTTTTTTTTTCTTCCAGTATGCCCTGCGTCACTCTCAGTTATCCTGGAGGAGAGGAGACTGCTAGGCTGGACTATGGTCAAGTTACGCACTGTGCAGACGTATACTTCCGGGTGTAACGTACAAAATAAAAGCTTTTGTGCGTGTTTCCTGCTTAATCAGGAAATTGATTGATTGAAATCGAAAGCACATTTGAAATTTTAGACATATCATTTAAAATAGGCTATTATAAAATATTCTATGCTAATAAATGCTTGATTTACTAAAAATAAATGAATGGGTTTCGTTTTGTTTTTATTTAAGGAGATGTGAAGAGACTTCCTGTGTTATAGTTGTGTTTATCTGACTTGACGAAGCTCTGTGATGGGTTGTGTCTGTGGTGCTGATGAGAGCTCGATGACAGGGGCGTCGCTCTCCGACACATGATCCTACTGCTCCCCAGGCAACGGGATGTAGAGGAGTGTTGCAGTTATACTGGAACTTGTTGCACCCATTAAAAAAAAAATAAAAATGTGACGCATTTCCTTTTAGATTCGAGTCAGTCAGAGACATTGATATTCAATACAGTCGATAGGACTTGAGAGGTGCGCCACCTGTTGGTGGTCACCACTCCCCTAGTCAACACAGACCCCCTGAGAGACACATGCTTTACTGTGGAAACCAAACTGTGGTGGAAACAGGGAAATGTTCATGATGGAGAATAAACGTCTGGTGCATTATGCTCTTGAGTTATTACTGCCTTAGAGAAAAGATGTGTAGCTTAATTTTAGCTGACATAATAATGAAAATGAAGGTGTTTGTTTCAGTTTACACTTTGATGTCAAAGTCCCATTGTTTCATTATATGAGTGAGAATAAAGTGAAAAAGAAAGAAGTAACGTCATCTTTTGATTAAATATGTATAACATAAAATATTTTTGCTAGATCTTATATTAGGTGAATAAAACTTAAGTTACAATGCAGACTTCTTTAGTTTTCTCTCTTTTTCTCTCTCTCTCTTGCTCTCTCCTAAGCATTGTACTTGGGATGAACTCAGTGGAACATCAACTTCTGACAAAGTTACCTTTTTGTAAACTTGTGGGTATTATCTCTTCATAGTGATCAAGTATAACTGCTGATGTCTTTCCTTGACACTGTTTTATTGTGTAAGGAACTCATATTTGCTGATGATCTATTTTTCAAGTCCAATCTTGTTAGCAGCACCTGGCTGCTCCCTTCTTTCTTCATTATGAAAGAAGCAGTAATTGTTTACACACTAAACATGCAAAATTACATCAAATTCCATCTTACCATGGCACCTTGGTAACCTAAAAGAATCAATACCATTCTATCCTAACATAAAGACAGACTTTAGTGAAAAAGCTCTTAGCCACTAGCTCCTGCCTCATGGATTACTCTGCAAAAGTTTATCCCCTTCAGCTCCTTTAAAACCAGATTTTAGTGATATTGTTATTTTTATGTATGTTTCAAGTTGGCACTATACCATGTTTTTAGAATGTTTATTTTTACTAATATTAAAATGTTTATTGCTCTATATTTTATTTTATGATGTGCATCATGTCCTAGTGGTGATATATGCTCTATCTGTAACAACTTGCTGCTTTTCTTGGCCAGACCTGCCAACACCTGCATAAAAAATAAAAAATCAGAGTGTGACTTTTTCCTGGTCAAATAAAAGTCAATACTAAAACAGATTTTGTATTATTTTTGTCATGTCTTGTTATGTTAAATCATAAACTTCGAAAAGGGTTTAGTTTTTACGTGCATTTTAACAACACAATTGGT
Source organism: Kiunga ballochi (assembly GCA_037177335.1). NCBI lineage: Eukaryota > Metazoa > Chordata > Actinopteri > Atheriniformes > Pseudomugilidae > Kiunga > Kiunga ballochi. The sequence goes on along the minus strand of JBAMIG010000012.1, from coordinate 18,316,933 downwards.
GAAATGTCTATATTTTTTAATGTTAATGAATAGTCTGAATGATCATAAATGTTATTATGTCATTTCACTTTCAGACTAAAGTGCTTTTTACATAAATCTCCCTGCACTGAGATGAACTCACTTTAACCAGTGGGGTCATTTGGGTTCTGAATGAATGAATGGATTTGACTTCTTAGTGTCTTTTTCCTGACATTTTGCAGGACTTGGCAGCAAGAGCAAAGAAAAAAAGACAGAAAAATAAATTAGGAATTCTTATTAAAGAAATATTTTGCAAGATTTAAAAAAAATTAAACAATGAAAACAGTTTATTTCTAAATTCATGTTAACTTGATTTTTTTTTAACCCTAGGCTTTTATTGCTTTCTGATCGGGTAAGTGAAATTAAATCAATATAACTCCAGACACATAATATTGAGGTTTGTAAATGTGCTCTACCTGCTATTCTATCTGTTTGTTTCTGTCACAATTGCATGTAATGTAACATATCATGCTTTTAATAAACATAATTTATCTGCACAAATATGAATTGTAATAGAGTTTATAATTCCTTGAATTTTTTATTTCAAACAATCATGTCCTTCATAGCATGATTCAGATAGATTCACAAGTTTTTGCATATGGAAATAACACCAGGAATTGTGCTCACAGTTGATTTATGCAAATTGGGGTTTATTTTTATTTGTATTCAAGCAAATGAATGCCTAATAATAGAGCGATGCTATTATGCTTGTTCTCTGTTATGCATTGCTCATTTTTTTCTTTTATTAAGTATTGTCAGACGTTTAACAGAGTAGTGCTCTTTTTCAAATTATAACCATTATTCAAATAATCCTTTCCATAACACTGCGTGATAAGATTGTGACATGCAGCTGATGATGTAATTAATCAAAAAAGTAGCAGCTGATGAACACATCAGCTGCTACTGCTATAATGCACATTTTCTGTACTTGTCCTTCTATGCTGTTATTCTGGTTGAGTTTCTAAGTAAACCTAAAACAATGTTTATCAAGGGAAAAACATTCCAAATGTGAGATTCCTGTGCAATGTACATTCTTTAAGGTTCAGTCTTTAGCAAGCACTGAAGATTATTCTAGTCCATATGCACTGCAGACATGATGAAGACCTTTTCAAAACCAAAACTCGACTAACCACCTACACATTCCCTGCATTCCCTGCTTTGCGTTAGAAAATGTTAGCACTTCATGGAATCTGCCACTGAAATTACATGTTTTACTCGATTTATTAACAAAAACCTGCATATTCATACCTATTTTTAGAAACACACTCAAACAGCAGCCTGCATCAAATTGCATAAATTGATGTTGCTGCAGCAGGCGTCTTAAGGTGGCACTGTTTAGCTATAAATGAACTCCAGCAGGGTTTTCATGCATGTACAGTATAAACAGCACACGCTTTCTAGCCGCTCCATGCCATTTTTAACCTGTCAGGACACTGTAAAGCCAATATTCACTAGTAAGAATAAATGATAATACATTAATAAAATACATCAGGCCAATACAAGGAGTTATTCTTGTCAATAACAATAACATGAATGAAACAGTATCTTTTGAGATAACATTTCAACATCTCTCTTAAAGTTTCCTGTGTCATTGCATCTGAGTGAGGCCGATTCCCCAGTACCTCAGCTCAGATGAGATTGTTCTCATGGCAGCAGATTTTTCAAGACTTAGGAGTCTTTGTCTGGCCATCAACAAAAGCCTTTGGATTACTGGTGAGGCGGGCTCAGAGTACAGCTGCAAGCGTGTTTGGGCAGGTCAGAGGAATGACTGGAGCCTCGGTGGGCTAAGCACTTAGAAAAATGCAGTTTGGTGAGATTTCAGATTAGGAGGGAGGGGAGGAGGGTGGGTGGGACAGGTGCTGATTCCATAGAAGGAAACAAAAGACACACTTCACGTGCACTCTGTCTTAAAAGTTGTGTGCACATTGAATGTGTGTCTGAATAAATGAAGTCATTTTTTAAATATATATCTACAAAAACAAGTGCTGGATAGTCATTCACACACTGGTGCATTTATTAGCTTCACTTTCTACCTCTGAGACAGGCCTACCTGTGGGCACACCATAACAATGTAGACTGAATGAATGAGAGTCTACTATTGGTCCAGGAAGTGGCCAATCTGAGCGTAGGGGGATGAGTCACAAGCAAAGCCACACACACCTGATACTTTACCTGCCTGAGCTGAGACCCAGCATCTCATTACCAATTCAATCCATAACTGTGGCTCATTGTGCCCTATAAACTCCAGCAGTCAAGGTGTTTCTTTGTATTTACCTCCAGTCAACAAAGACAGGCAGCCATGGCTGTAGCTAATTTCCAGTACATTACTCGGATGAGCAGCGGCTTCAAGGTCTACATATTAGAGGGTAAGCTCGAGTAATAATTTTCTTTTATCCCTTTATTTACTTTGATGACAGTTACTACTTATAAAATGTTGATTAGTAAACTTAAATCTCTGTTATGCTAATATCACATTCCAACAATTGTATTTGTATTACTTTGATCTGGTGTTGTGTTACAACCTAATGGTTTATCTGTGTTTGTGACAGTGGTATTTATCTTTGCGTTGTTCTGAAATATATGGAAATACAAAACTAGATAGAATTAGGTGTGGTAAATAAAAACCCCAACTAGATATATATAGTGAAATACGAAGGTCTTTAACGAAGAACCTATGAGAGCAAACATAAAGAATAAATAGTCAATACCAAAGGGTTTTTACCAGTCTCATAAATTAAGCTAAGATTTGATCAATTTTAGGACATTTTTGGAAACTATGAAATCTGTTGAAACGCAGCAAAGCAGAAGGTCAGGCAACACGTTTCCATCTGCATATAAGGAAGAAATATCCATGCCTGAGGCATTAGAAAAACAGCATAGGTGTGGTAATACCTGCCCCCCTCCACAATGGCACTCTGTGTGAAGGAGTAGCATTCAAGTGTTAGAGGGTTTGTGAAGTAGGAAATGGAAACTAAAGTGAAGAGAGCAGTCAGGTACAAAGACAATAAACAACTCCTTTTGTCATAAAATTCAAAATAGATCATTGCCTATTGTTTCACTTCAGGAAGGCAGCAGACACTATTGTTTCCTGATTGCAGCTGAATGCTCCCGCCATCCCGTCGAGTGTGGATTTCCGAGTGCTAACTGAGCATACAGTCAAACAATAGGGACAGTGTAATTATTCGGCCATAACCTTTTCATTCAGTGCTTATGTTTGGACTGTATGCATAGGGAACAAGTTTGAGACTCTGCTGGCTGAAATGCTGCTCTCATTGCATTTTAGTTAACAAGCATAAAAAAAATGCACAGTGGCATCCGAATCTTTTAAACGTGCAAATTGCATTTGCTTTGCAGCAAACTAATACATAACATTATCACATCTTTGTCAATATATTTTCACATAGCTAATTTCTCGCAGCGAAATTTTCTGTGTGAGCCTAGCTGTGTGTGTGAGATCACTTTGATGGCGTTTTCACAAAAGGGTGGCACCCAAGTCATGGCCTTGGCACCCTTGGAGCTACCTGATGTTTTTCTCTTTATCCTAACAGAAAGGTTCTTGTGAGCGTGTGACAGGGCTGCCTGCCAAATTTATGCAGAAAAACAACATTTACCGTTAGCATTGAATCAGCTGTGTCTTGTTGTAACCCTCACAGATCAGGTAGATCGAGTTCTACAGCTTAACGGAGTTTACAGTTAACGGTGACTAAAAAATAAAGAAAAAAAATTTTCCCACGAATAGTTGTCCTGCAAGTTGATGTCATAGATCAAAACAAGTTGTGTGTCTGACACAAAACCCAGTTTGTTGAATCAATCAGGGAAAAATTTGACCTACAACATTTATTTATCATAGTACATAACCTGTTAATAAAATTATTTCTGGTTTTACTGATTCTGTGCTTGAATGTGCATTGCAGGTCAACCCCACCTCAGGAGTGAGGACAGGTACAGACATATGACAAATGACCGGGCAAGAACTCCAGCTGTGTATCCCATCAAGCGAAAGTGCAGCCATGACAGAAGTTTAACTTTGGAAGAAAGGTAGGTGAAAGCTTTCATTTGTGTTTTGGTAAAAACACAACCAATAAATTAAAACTTGTTTCAAGGAGATTCAAACATCTTTTAATGAATCCTTCTTCAGGCGAGAGCGGGCAATAAGCAGAAGCATTGGCAAAATGGCTCAGAGAGCTGCACCCCGACCTGCTGTTTTCAGCAGCCAAAAGACTCCAACATTGACCCAGAGTTCAACACCCAGCCCCAGCAGCCCTCTGCCCACCCATCTGTACTGCACACCAGTCATGGATGAACCCCTGGCACTCATCAAGAAACCAAGAAAAGATCCAGAAAGCACTCAGGAAAAGGCTAAGAGCACAGCTCCCAGTCAAATCCAGGTAATTCAGACGAGCCAAATAGTGCTGCCTATCCCTAAAAAAACTGATTTTATTAACGATAAAAGATATTCAGACAGTCATTATTTAGGAAACCTGGTACTGATGTCTGTCCCTTTGTAGTCTCTGCATAGCTCGAGGCTACTCACAGCAGTGGTACATCTCCCATCTTAAGTTAGGGAGGCCATAAGTGTGTGCAAGCCTAGACTTGCCTGAGCTATGCGATCCAGCAGGATTCGGGAAGAAAATGTGAGCAATGGAGGGAGGAATGCCATCAACAAGACCAAACAGACTGCTTTCTTTTTGACTTGTTTACGCCAGCATACTGGGAGTTACCTGATTCTTATGGAGAATAAAACCAGTTGAATCACTTTTCAGAACATTTCATGTAAACCATTTTACCCTTGACATTTCAACAGAGTGCATTTTCAGGTTTTGGCATTTCTGCAGAGCTTCTGATGAAACACAATCACTGTGCTGTATTAGTCTGATATAACCTAATCAATTATTTTTTTTTTTTCAGATGCGTCCTTCTGTGATCACCTGTGTGTCATCTTTAAGAAACCCCTCCAGCAGATCTGAGAACCACAAAAGCAACACAAAAGGTCAGTCTCGCACTCCTCGAATGAATCCATTGACCAGACAGTCACTCTCTTGTTGTCACTCTCCCCAAATGGTGTAAGCAACCACACGTTATTACTCACTGCTGTTTATCTGACGTTTGTCATGCATCTCTCCTTTTGCAGTGATGTCCAAAGGCAACTATGATCACGATCTCGAGGAGCATTTTCAGAGGAGTCTCGGAGTGAACTACCAGCAAACTCGTTCCCAGCAGCTCTCCATCAGTGTGTCTGTTGATGATCACTTTGCCAAGGCTTTGGGGGACAAGTGGCTCCAGATTAAATCAAAGTCTTCCTCCTGTTCTTCCACACCTCCCAGCAGTCCAAGCATTACCCACTCACCAGCCTATAGCCAAAGCCCAAGTCGGTCCCGCAAAGAGTCCACCAGCAGCTTGTCACCAATTTCCAGTCACTGGTCTGTCAATTAAAACTAAACAACACACACAAAAAGTACGAAATGAATAAAACACTGATCCATGTGAAAAACTGGACTTGGTGACTTTTTTACATTTTGTTAAAAGCAGCTGTGCTTATCTGTGCGACGGGAAAAGCAAACCTTTGGGTTGAGACGGAGCTAACAGATGCAGGAGTACTGTCACTGTGGACTTGTGTGGGTCCAAACCTGATTCACTTTGATGCAGGTAAATGTAGCACTAAGTGGGACATCCTTGTTTTGTTACATTTCTATCTTCTTTTTAGCATCTTAATACTTGAGATCCTGTAGTTGGGGACATGAGGTGATTGCAAAACATCCACCAAGGAATCCTTTACATTTCTTTGATTTTTATACCTTTCTTATAGTACAGTCTGAATGTTACAATGTTGTTGTGTTCTATTTATATTCTGACACTGGGTTCACTAGTCTACATGACTAGCATGTCTGCTGTGTAATATTGTGCTTGTAAACTGTACAAAAGACAGAGTTTTGAATAAAGATTAAAAAATACAGCACATTTTCTATTTTTTATTGTCATTCCTCTTATTATTATTTTTGGTGGCCACATTTTTATTGGTTTGTCTGGTTTATCAGTAAAGACGAGGAAACCACTGGGCAGCAAAGTGGCAGGGAAAGATTGTTATTGAAGTTAAACATTGCACAGCCATAATAAACTCATGAGCTCTTTGTGAAAAATGGGTAGGGTGATGTACCAGACAAGGGAAAGGTCCTGAGTCAGTATGTGTCTACAACACTTCCGACTATAAAACAGAACCTTCCAGTCAGGGTTGTTGCCCAACAGACTGCAGATTCAATGGCCGTACAAGCAACTCATTCTGGAGTTTTTCCTGTAAGTTGGAGAAAATGTTGGGAGCATGTCCCAGCAGGCTCTCAGCCTTGTGTTCTGACATTCCTGTCTCCTGAGAAAATGACTCTGTAAGATCCTACAGATCCTGTTTGGCAAGGGATAGGAGGGAGGGAAGAGGGGAAGGAAGGGCCGGGCAAAAATAGGCCTGAGCATGAGAACCAGCCACGCTCTTCAGTTGCTTATTTGCATGTCCTATCTTGTCTAATTTTTATATGATTGGGGGCATTTAAGAAAAATATCCCAAAGCCTCTGTGCTAAAAATGTCAAAGCTGTGATATTTCAAAAGCAGGAATGATTGTGGATGTTCTGAAAATATGAGCAGCTTGAAAAAGAGATTACAGGTCAAAAGTGAGGAAGCAAGTTAAAAGAATATGATAAGGATTAAAAACCGCCAACCAAAGATGTAATAACTAATGTCACTGATGGTTCGAGTTCAAACATCTTGCAAACAGAAAAAGATGTTGACACCAAACACATTTATGGGAACAAATAGTGGCCAAACTGGGGATTATTTTCCCTCGCAAAGTCCCAAACTGGTATTTCAACATGGTGTATACTAACCAGCCGGTGTAACCTGAATATGGGCTTTGATGCCACCTAGAGGCCCTTAGGTAAACCCTTAACTGCCAACATTGTCCAGTGACAAATGGTCTCATGTTGCATGATGAACAGCACAAACAGCTAAAATAAAGCTCTGAAAAAATGTCTTCACAAAGACTTTTAGTAGCTGGAGGGAGAGTGGAAATTATTGTGTTCAGTTCAACATTAGGAGATGGTTGCCCTCTTAGTAGGCTTTAATTAACTGCAAATATGATTAAATACCTTTTTTTTTTTTAAATACGTTTTTTTCTCTTATTCAGAATGTCAAAATGTATGCTCAGGTTTTAATACTAGGATAAAATGTCACATATTTCAATTTTTTATTAAACTCTATTAAATCATTTAAAGCGCTGTGCTCACCTACTAGATTATGTTGTTTAGAACAACTGAGATAAAAGCAGCTCAGAGTTTGAATAACACAAATCAACTTGCCATGAGAATCCCGTGAGTAAATCTTCTCATGCCACTGAAAAATAAATGTTCATTGTTGCGTGATGCAACAATAATAATTATCATATTGTAAAGGCAGAAAACAGCATTTAACTCATGGCAATAGTAATTAAGTTTGTCTTACAATACAAAAGATTGTCCGTGTCAATCTGGGAAAGTTCTTGCACCTTTTCTGTTAAATTAGCATAAACACATTTGTAATCTTCAGCAAACAGTTTAAAGTTTCACACTAATCCTATGAGAATATGATTGCTTGTTAGGTATGATTCATTTTACAGGTTATTATTCAAGCTTTTATATTCACGTGGTGATTTACTGGTCTTGTGCCAGTGTCTCTGATGGTAGGCACCATTACATTGCAGCTGTAAGCTTTCAGGTTTGACCCTTGTCTTTTTGTGTTTGGAGTTTTTGCATATTCTTTTGTTGTATTGGTTTTTCAGGACCCATCAGTTGTCTCCCATGGTTTAAAGTCAAGATGCATGATAAGTGAAGTGATTATAGCTTAACCTCCAGTGTGTGCATATTTGTTGATAGAAGAAAGCAGTGTTTTGTTAGTAGAATCAGAGCTCAACCTGTGGATACAGGGTATGAAATTGCTCCTACTTTTGAAACGATTTATGCAGACAATGAAAGAGTCCCTCTCTTTTTAAAGAAACCAAAGAAATTGTAAGTTACAGGATGCTGTGTAAAGATTTGTTTACAGCAGGGACGGCCAACTCCGGTCCTCGACAGACAAACGTCCTGAAAGTGTTGGGAGTTTCCCTGCTGCGGCACACCTACCACACATCATACTTAAGTAGCAAACATAGGGCTTAAAATCAAACTCTGTACAAGTTTTCTAATTATTCATTGATTTGAATCAGGTGTGTTAGAATGAGCTTAACAAATTTCTGTTTCTACCACCATTGCATTTAAGGTTTTTCAGTCCAGTTGAACAGGTCACATGTTTCATAGAGGTCAAAATATTCCACCATGGTGGCATTTGTGTGCACGTGTTACATCCCAACCACTTAATCTAACAAGAGCTAAAATAAATAAGTAATGAACAGGAACTGATCAGCACATTCACAGCCGCTCTAGCGTTTCTGAGCGGAGTTAGGACTGCTGACGTTAAGTGTTTTCTGTCGCTGTCACAGAGTTTTCAAGTTAAGGGACTTGAGCAACAGGTTGATGAGTAACGCAGTAGTGCCTCGTGTGCCACAGAGTCTGAACGGCACTTATGCCTGGCCAAAACCCAAAAATTGTAGTGGTAACAATGGTCTTTAATCCAGGAACACGCTGACAAAGAATGAAGAGAATTGAATAAATCAGATGAATAAATAAAAATGAAATAAATAACAAATTAAACCATTTTGACATTTTAGACACAATTTTAAGCTACATTAAGAGCAAATAACACCCATAATGTAAAACATCCATATATAGTAGCATATATAGCCTATATATTACCACATGTTGTAACCTCATTGTGATCTGAAATCATCTAAAAAGATTTAATTGAGACAAAACAACTGTCCCTACTGTTTCTTGTTTAAAAAAGAAGCAATTTAAGGATAAAGTAAAAGAACACAATGACAAAGAACTGTAATTATTTTCTTCTCTGTCAACAAACAAGCTAAACATTAGCTTCTGTACTGCCGCTGTCTCATGACCAGAGTGAAAAGGCGTGTTCTCACTCAGTACAATATATAAACCAGCCTCCAACAGGGGCGGCCACACGCTGCAGGCTGCTGCACTGCCCTCCTCTCACAACCACTGGCTCTCTGATGTGTCTGTTCTAACTTTTTACACCAAGACAGAGCAAGCCAACATACATCACTATCTGGAAGAAAACTCTGGTCTGGTATCTGTAAGTCTTTTTTTTTCTTTTTTCTTTTCTCTTTACTGTTTTTAAAAAAATGTTTTATGTGTTGTGGTTCTATTAATGTTGTGCAACAGCAACTAATGAGATTAACATGCCTCTGTTTTTTCCCACACTGATGCAGATTTTGTTAAAAAAAAAAGACTGACCACTTAGAGCAGGAACAGACCAATTATTCACAGTTTTAAAGTATTTTTTTTAAGTGTTAAGTGGATTTAAGTGGGATTTCAGAGGCTTTTTAAAATTATGTAACACTACAATAATAACCAAACAATGAAAGAAATGTGTTGAAAAGAAAATAATCCCGACTACAGTCATTTTATTTTGAGGGATTTTATTTGTGTAATCCCAAATAATAAACTTTCAGGCAATAAAATGTGCTTAAATCAGCAGATAAGTCATAAAGGTTAAGCATCTATTAGGATTCCAACAATACTGACCAGAAAATAAATAACCCATACTAACTGTACATCATAAATCAAATTATATGACTTGATGTCAAAGTACTTCTTGTTTTTAAACACATAACATCCTCTTCCTGTGTTTCTCTGTAAATATTTTCCTTGGGGTTTTATATCCACAACTCCACTCAAGCATGAAGACGCACACGCTGAATTGCAGACGTAGACACACACTTGACATATTTGTGGAGGTCAAACTTGAATGTCAGTAATACTAAACTGGGGAGGTTGTAATAATACAGATGGAAAACACTTCTCTCCTTAATGGCTCAGTAAATCATGGATGTGCAGAAAAGTGAAGTGTGCTCGCTTGTATCATTAATATGTAACCTTATGTAACAGCTTTTGTTTGTGTAGGACATATAACCTTCTAACTCGTGCATCTCTCTCTTTGCAGTGTGTATCGTCCTACTATCAGAAGCTAACTGTCACCATGGATGTGTCTCCTTACTCCATACTCTGTCACTTTAAAACCAGCTCCACAGAGAAACATTGTATATCAAGCTAGCAATAATTTTTTTTATCTTTGTCTCATCACCAGTTACATCTGAAGTGCTACTTATTTAATTTTATAAAAGGTATTTATTCATAGGCCTACATATCATTTAAACAAACACATTTTACCTCCAAACCTACTTTCACTCAACAAATTGTCTTGATTTTTTTTCAACGAAGTAATTTTGCAAATAGCAATGGATACCAGTACACTAGCAACCCTGGCAGCTGCCACCACTGCAGTTTTAACCTCTCAGTCTGACATGTCAGGATACTTGTGGCTCTTGGTCCTAGGCTTCGTCATTGCCTTCATCCTGGCATTTTCTGTAGGGGCCAATGATGTGGCCAACTCCTTTGGTACGGCAGTAGGCTCTGGAGTGGTCACTCTGAGGCAAGCCTGCATTCTGGCCACTATTTTTGAGACGGTGGGTTCAGTGTTGCTGGGGGCCAAAGTCAGTGAGACCATCAGACAAGGGATCATTGATGTTCGGATGTACAACGGCTCGGAGCATGTCCTCATGGCAGGATCTATAAGCGCAATGTGTGGTTAGTATCCATGCAGAAATGGCTTCTTAGTGTCTGTGCAGGACCGTATGAGTATTTTCATTGTTTATATTTGTGTTATTGTACCACAGGGTCTGCCGTGTGGCAGCTGGCTGCATCATTTCTAAAGCTTCCCATCTCTGGAACTCACTGTATTGTTGGAGCGACAATTGGGTATTCCATGGTAGCCAGAGGCCACCAAGGGGTCAAATGGATGGAGCTGTTACGTATTGGTAAATATATGTTGATTATCTACAACTAAAAGCAATAAAATGCTAACTCTGAAGAAGAGGAGATGAATGCTGAATTAATGTTTTTATCAATGTGTGGTGTTTTTAAGTGGCATCCTGGTTCCTGTCACCTGTGCTGTCAGGAATTATGTCAGGAATTCTCTTCTATTTTGTCCGCAAATTTATTCTGAACAAGGTAAGACCTTTTATAAAAACAACAGGTATTCCCAACTTTAGGATCATAAAAGTCATTTTTAAAAATTATAATACATAAATGACAAAATGAAGATGATTTTACTCTTATATGTTTGAAAGAATGTAAAGTATGAAAGTGAATTACTTCACAGCATGTCTCACGTGATACATGATTTATCACTGTTGTAGTTTCCTGGGAGGACACAGCTTGAACTAAGTATTGTAAGGGTTGGTTGTTTATTACATGTAAAAGTTCTCTAAATGCAAAGTGCAAAACACACAAAATAAAGCATTTTTTCTATCACAATAAAGCAAAATTAAAAAAAAAAATTCTCCACGTTAAATGCACAAATTAAAATGCACATTGATGGTTTTTTTTTGTCTCTGGGGGAATGTCTCAATGTCGTTGTAATCCACCACCATATCTCTGAAATATTACATATAAACTAAACAATTCTTACTGCTTTACAGTCCAACCCTGTACCCAATGGACTGAAAGCCCTTCCTGTCTTCTATGCCATTACAATGGGCATCAACCTCTTCTCCATCATGTTTACAGGAGCACCAAGTGAGTATCAAGCTCACTCACCACATTAGTATTATTATGGTCGTTGCTTAATGCGCTGAACAACTGCACGATGACAAAATATCTGGAGAAAAGAGAGGTGAATAAAGGTCACAGAGTGCACAGGGCAGAGCCGATGACAAGCAGATGTAGGTGTTAAAGAGCAAAAGCTCTATCAAAGATATGAAAGGAGGCTCAATTCTCAGAAAAAAAACAAGTTATCTATAATGTTTGTCCTATTTGTCTTCATTTAAACATAATACAGCCCAGCTGTACACTTTAACAGTGTGCAGCAAACTATATTTGAGGCCAGTCAGGCTAAATGTTAATGCTAAAGATCGGAAACTCTTTTTATAAGGTTAATTCAAAGATACCTGTAATAAAATTCAGCTTTAAAAGACAAACTTCATCAGCAGTTTAGCTTTTCAGAATGAATATTAGAGGAGAAGTGAAGTTAGGACTCTGTTTATCACAGTGCTGCAAGACTGGTTTCACGCTCCCTATCTGATTGAAGGAGTGTGTACTCTCACTGATACTGTTGTCCAGAAGAACATACTGGCTTAAGTGGAACAAGCCCGTTGAGACATATTGTATACGTTTTTACAAATCACATGACTTCAGCTCAGGGAATTAGAAAGCAGTAAATATCATAAGCAAGATGTAATGATGTTTCTAAAAGTTCACTAAGTTTCTATAAATCATTTTTTATATAAGTACTAATATATATGTTTTCCCTTCATTTTCAGTGGAGTTTTAAACAGAGACAAAGGTTAGGTGTCTGTACTAATTTGAGGTGGTGCCTGTTCTCATTTCCCTGTATTGTGTGTGCAGTGTTGGGCTTTGATAAAGTACCATGGTGGGGCACGCTGTGCATCTCGCTTGGCTGTGCTTTTGTCACTGCTCTGATCGTTTGGTTTGCTGTCTGCCCACGTCTCAAGAAGAAAATCAAAAGTGAGTATTTTTAGAAGTTTCACACATTTAACTAAGGCTGGTATCATAAATGTTTTAGGTAAAAAATAGATGGAATTGTTGTCATGGCTCATTGTTTATTATGTCACTTTATACTTATATTCTTCTCATTTTGAAGAAGAAAGATGAAAATATCTGATCATGGACTTGAGATGAGACTTAAATTGATCCAATAGCATTGATAAAGAGATACCTACCAGAAAAATAAACAACTGAATCCTCAGTTGATAAATGAAATTCTTGCTTTGATGTGCTGTAGAAGAAACAGCTGCTGCTCCCTGTGAAACTCCACTGATGGAGAAGAACTCAAGCAAACCGGCACTACAGGAGCAGCCCTCAATACCGCCAGACCCTCAACACCAGACCTTTCCTGCAGGCGGGCAAAAAGTAGCTTTCAAACTCGGAGGTTCAGAGGAAGCAGACTTAAATAATGATGTGGAGCCCAAAGACTTGGACATCTCCAATGGTGAGACATTATTGGCATTAAAAGACTGACATAATTCTGACATATATGTTTAATTATTTTGTCACGTTTATAAAGATACTTTAGGTTATTAAAACTAAGGACTTGCAATTAATCATTTGATCTATAGTGAAAATGTGCTTTCATAGGTCTAAATGGCCATATTGGGCCAATGATGATCACTGATCCTCATAGTGGACGCTCCCACACAATCCATAAAGACTCTGGCCTTTACAAAGACCTGCTTCACAAGCTCCACATGGCCAAGGTTGGTGACTGCATCGGTGACAGTGACACAGAAGAACGAACCATGCGGAGAAATAACAGCTACACCTCCTACACCATGGCTATATATGGAATTCAAGGAGATCCTAAATACAAAGATGTGGATACTGGGTCACAGAGAAGATCTAGGGTGGACAGTTGCAGCAGCTACAACTCAACCGTGACCAATGGGAGTACAGTCCAGGATGGGAGTGTGACTCAAGAAGCCGGCATGGACCTTGCTGTTGAAGAGGATGAGCTGGAGGTCGATCAACCTGCTGTTTCCACGCTTTTCCAGTTTTTGCAGATTCTCACAGCGTGTTTTGGTTCCTTTGCTCATGGAGGAAATGATGTCAGGTGGGAAATGTTGTTTTTTTTCTGAGAAATGTATGTATGGTCATTCAGATCATTTACTTTACATATTTCTGTATTGCCAGCAATGCGATTGGCCCTTTGGTAGCTCTCTGGCTTCTCTATGAGAGTGGCTCTGTGGTGTCCAGTTCTCCCACACCCATCTGGTTGCTTCTATATGGTGGAGTAGGAATCTGCTGTGGACTCTGGGTTTGGGGTCGGAGGGTAATTCAGACCATGGGCAAAGACCTTACCCCCATTACACCCTCTAGGTATGGCACATATCCATATCCTGAATTAATTCGAATGATGATTTATTATGTTGCCAAACCATGCAAACATTTTGTCCCACTTCAGTGGATTCAGCATTGAGCTGGCTTCAGCAGTCACTGTTGTTGTTGCATCCAACATTGGTCTTCCTGTCAGCACAACCCACTGCAAGGTAAGAAAACATTGTTGTCTTAAGCTTTATTGTTTTAAAAGTTATAGCTTCCTGTGTCTTTGGACACACCTGCTAAACTGTCATATCATATGTGCAAAGGTGGGATCTGTGGTGGCTGTGGGATGGCTGCGCTCCAGAAAATCAGTTGACTGGCGTCTGTTCAGAAATATCTTCATCGCCTGGTTTGTTACAGTCCCTATATCTGGGCTGATCAGCGCTGCCATTATGGCTCTTTTCATATATGTCATTCTGTGAACCTTGTACTATCCAGCTACTCAGCTCTTAATATTTTTTCATTCACAATGTGCTGAATATTCTGTGTATGTTCTTTGTTAATGATTTATATGTTATTCAGTGTAATTACAAGTTAAGTCTCACGTGAAAGTATGAATTATGTAGACTCTCTATACACTGCTAAAATGTCCAAAAGATGTGATCCTGTATATTTTTTGTATATTTGTATATATGTCTTAGTAAAATCAAACTTATCTCACAAAGAGTGAGAATGTATAACTGTGTTTCAACACTATGTTTTTTATTTTATTCTATTATTTAACTTTTATTTTACCAGGTAAAAAATACATACAAAAAATCGACATAATCCTGATTTTTCTGAAAAAGTTAGCATTTTTAGAATTATGATAAATTCATTTAGGATTATGAAGCCACTTTAAGTGAAGGGATTTCTGTTTATTTTTATCACCAATGTAAATTTTCTGTCACAGAATGCTGCTTTGAGTGTGTATCCGTTGAAATAAGCATCATGGTTTGTGATAAATGAATAGAAAGAAAGTATTTTGGCTGCAAGGCTGTTGTGAATAGCACTGATGCCTCACAGCACAAAGGTTGCTGGGTCAAGCCTTGCTTGGGCTTATTGCTTTCTGTGTGTTGGCCTCCTAATTTCCTGAGACCCTGAATTTGATTAAATGGTATCAAAAGTTCTGGATGATATTTAGATCTTTTTTTTATCTGTTTCATAATTAATACATGTATAAATATTACACTGCACTTTTAAATACTTATTATTCTTTCAAATAAACCTTAAATCTATTGTGTACACCATATAGCTCTTAAATATCTGTTGGTCTCTTTTGGTTGTTTCTTTTTTACTCCACTGGGTGATGCTATTGCTGCAGCAGCCAGTCAAAGTGCATCTACACTCACCTTTTACTCAATAAACTAATTTTTTTCAGTTTCATGTTAACATAAATAGCTAACAATAATTTAATAAATGTTCCTGGATCTGTTTGTCCATCACTGAATGACCATATTGTACACATCATCTCTCCCAACAGGGTAATTCACCATGTTACAAAGCTTAAATCATCTCATTTCTTACAAACTGTTCACTGTTCTCCGGACATGTCCATGGGCACTAGATCTCAATCCAATGAACCACCTTTGGGATGTGGAGAAATTCTCAAGATAGATGGGCAGCCAACAAATCTGTGTCAAATGTGTGAAGCAATCAAGTCTATGTGGACTAAAATCTCAGAAGATTGTTTTCAACATGCCGACACGAATCGAGTCCTCCAGGAAGGAAGAGTGAAGGTCTCTCTGAAGGAAAAGAGAAGCTCTACTGAGAACAAGCAAAGTGAAAAGTACCAGTAAGTGTCTCAATAATTTTTTGTGATCTGCAATGATGTTAACTAACCAAACACTAACCAAAATGCACAGGCGTTTGTACAGGCAGTAACTCCTTTCAAGTCCAAATGTCTGCTGTGAAGAAGCACTATGTTGCTCTCTGCTGGGGGACTGATCTTGGATCGATTGACTGATTTACTGACCTTCCATCTTTGTGTATGCAAACAAGATAACAACCCATAACGCAGGGCCTCCCGGACACACTTTCTGTATCTCCAAGCTGCTTGTTTTGGTGTCAAGTTTTAATTTCTGAAATTCAGGAAGGGAAAAATAAAACATTTCAATTTTACTGGTTTTATAGTAGCAAATATGCATTAACCTGATATTTAACTTCTGATTTCAAACACAATGCTGTGGTATAAACAGCAGCTTGAATCCAAAGCTGATAAACAGAATATACTCACTCAAAAGCACTATCATGTTTCACCAACACAAATAATCCACTTGATGGGGCTGTTCTCCACATAGTTGACAAAATATGGAGCTTGATGTAATCTTATCAATGTTTTCAGCTTCATTATTTCTCTAACCTAATGGTTTCTTTTCATTTGCATGTTTCATCCACCAAGCCATTACATGGGATGTTGTTTAAATGTCTGGTTTATATATAAGGATGTCCTCCTGTGTTTAAAACTAATATATAGGCATTTTGACCATGTTTACATGCGCAGGAGGACTGAGTTGCAAGAAGATCTGCAAATAAAAAAAGATTTTATGCATCAATGCAGATGTGACAATATATCAATGGCTTATTTGAGTCAGTCGTATACCTTTGAAGTTTCTCCTGAAGTGAATTTATTTCACTAGTAGATGAATATTGTATGTCCATTTAGCTGCTTGGTTGTGTTATGTAGACCCTACTGTGGATAAAGATAAGTGACCAATTAAATGAGAAATCAAACCTTTCATCCAAATGCTGGAATACAATAAAGGTCATATTTGCTCCTTAAGGAGGAGCATGAGCACTAAGTGTTGATCAACCGCTTGCAGTTGAAAACGGCATGACTCGTTTATTTTTTAAGCTGACGTCATCGTCAACTATTTGACACTGAACTTAATTATGAAACGGTGCTCTCCATCATCATTATAATGGGAAAAATGTATTTTTGGAGGAGCTGTATCCTTCATAGTAGCTCCACAGACTTGTAGAATTTATCTAATTAATCAGAATTAATCAGAAATATCAAATTTCCCTGGGGGGTCATCCCAAAGGAATGATTAAAGTTAATTCTAAGTCTAATTTCCTAACCTGGCCATGAGATGGTGTGTCACATGGGAGTCACTTGTGACAAGATCTCATATTGCTTTTAATGAACAAGCTGCTAGGATTATTAAACAATCTAATTAATCAGTGTATTCTCATTACTTGTCTATAAAATATTGTAGGCAAGTTATGTACAACACTTTATGCATTTGCTAGTTATTGGTGTGCCTTTGCAGCCTGAGTTGATCATCATACCTGTTTTAGTTAAAAATATATGTATTGTATGCGACACGCAAAATATTCAAAGTATTAATTCACTTGATGGGGATTATGAGGGGGAAAATTTATAAACACTCAAAGTTTTGCTCTCTTAAAAACTTTTAAAACATAATATTCCAAAGCGTTATACTCATCCCCTCATAAAAAGTATGTTTTTATTTCAAAGCATACCTGAGGAATAAAGGGAGAAAGACAGACAGATGTGCAGCAGCTGGAAGACGTAGGAACAATTAAAAACACTGAAATCTTGGATGACAAAAATATTTAAGTAAGTGGCAATTCAAAGCCAAAGGGAGTGCAGGCACAATGGTTCTCATTTTTCTGGTTTCTTCGTCTCCCTTAGAGATAGGGTGAGAAGCTCGGCCATCCGGGAGAGACTCAGAGTAGAGCTGCTCCTCCGCAT
>JBAMIG010000012.1:18245736-18264405 GCA_037177335.1 Kiunga ballochi | reverse complement strand
CTGGAGAAACATCAGACATCTCCGTCCAGAAGAGTGCAGTACTAGGAACAGCTAAGATACTGCGTAGGACCCTCAAGTTCCCAGGACTCTGGTAGAGAACCCGAGCTTGAGATGAACACCCACCCGCCCTACCCAAGGAGTTGGGAGGGTGGGTGAGGGAGGAATTTTATTTATATATATATATATATATATATGCCCTCAAACCAATGGATTGAGTCAAAATAGGAGAATCAATCAAAAAAATCAGGATTCTCATTATTCTGCTCCCACTGACACACTCCCAAGTTTATAAAGTAGAGACCTGCATGCCCCTGCACATGCTTTTGAATTAGATTGTTCTCTTACAATAAAGCAGCTGAGGTCTTTAGCCCTGCAACTCTCTGTGTGATTCCACAGCAACAGACTGCTCTGATATAAGCGAGAGCCTCTGTTCCAATGCCAGGGGAGGATCTTCAATAGGCTCAGTGCAAAACTCAAATGGATCTGAGACCTGGTTGAGAAGCTTATGCGTTCCATAGCAGCTCAGCTACTGTGCCTCACACACACACACAAAAACTCAGTGTGTGCAGCACTGCTATGAGTCATGATAAATGTGACAAATGGAAACATGCTTAGTGGTCCGGAAGCATGTGAGATTTGATTTCAGCTGAAAGATTTTTTTTCCTCTTCAACAAGTGATTTCACACTTTTAGTCGCACGAGAAGAATTAATAGGAGAACCCTCCTCCTGCAGCCTGCTTTTGTTCCAAGTACTAACCAGTGGATATTTCACAGTGTGCGGTTGCCCTTTGCTAAAAAAAAAAAACAAACAAAAAAAACATCAGCCTCAATCAGAGCTGGGCTGCCCACTTTAACCGTCCGTTATAATGTTTGCTTTCATTGCAGAGGAAAACATTTAAGGGAACTTTTGTTAACAATAAATAATAAAATATGGCTGAAGAACCATCCAGCAGGAGAGTTTCTCCTTCATTTCAAAATGTACTTTAGCCAAAAAGTGCACAAATCAAAACACAGAGAACAAGACACCTCCTGTCATGAGTTCATGCATAATTCATGTTGTTCTCAAAGAGAGCAGTGATCAAACAACTCATTTACATTGAGAGAAGAAACGAGGACAACACACCACGACAAACTTTAGCATCGTCTCCTTATATGTAGTCTTGTGCAACCTCTTAGCTGACACTACAGCTGATCTAAAACAAACATGTCTCATATTTAACCACAATACCTTTTATTTTTACTGCTTAAATAAACTGCTTAGATTAAGAAATGAATGTGCAGTTACAATGGAGACTGGTAAAAGTTACCTGCTAAGTGAAATGAAACATATTTCTCTACACTGTGTTTATGCTTTACCTTACTAAAACAGATTGATGCACATCTTGTAAACAAGCTTTGTAAAGTTTGCGAGTGCCCATCTTTGCACTGCAGAAACTGCCATACAAGGCTGAGTCCTTAATGAGCCAGTTAGCCTAAAAGCTGCCTGCAGTAGCTGCCCCTTACCTCACTGTCCTGTTCCCTCCTCATCTGTTTGCTTTATATAGAAATATGCGCTTCTTGAAACAGTGGCCCTGTCTGTCCTGGCTCGGTACGGGAGCAGAGGTTGAAGACACAAGACACGTCTCTGCACTGTGCTGACAGTGCGTAAAACTAGAGGACTTCCAGAATTTACTTCAGGGTTTTTGTTTCAGCCAGAAACACATGAGCACATTAGAGTCTGTCCTGTCTAAAGCAGCACTTTTACCATTTGTCATTTTCTTTTTTAAGATTGAATTCATAACACTAAATTGGTATTTTGCAAAGCCAACTACTTCCATGCTTGATTACATGTGGATGGTGTTGTAGGTTGCTGCTAATGCTAGCTTTCATGGTGTAAGAGTGTGAATATTATTAATGCACAGCTACAAGAAATTCATCAGGAAACACAGTGTACCCTCACTTCTATGAAAGTAGGTCTTGTTAAGATTCTACATTGTTCAGGCGGAACCTGGATAGAAGTCATTTTACATATAAAGTTTACTAAATGAAAGTTACGTTTTTTTGGGAACAGCACTAATATCCTGGTTTCCACCATCTGCTGCTGTCCAGAGCTAAAAATGTTTGGACAAGTTAAAAGTGTAACTGCTGATCAACACTTCTTGTGAGACTTTATCAAGCTTCCAGGAAATCCTGAATATGCAAAACAAACAAAACAGTTCAGGTTTGAAAATCTATATCTCCTCCATTTCTCATAGATGAATCCAACAAAGGCTTCAGATTAATGACCACTGTAACCGTGCCAGACTCTCGCTGCTCCGCTGTCCTGGGACTTCTTTGTTTAATTTAGCATTTCATAATGTACCAAATGTTTTTAGATGGGTGAAAACCTGGACTGCAGACAGGGACGTCCATCACCTGGACTCTTCTGTTATGCAGCATGTTGCTGTAATTGGGAAGTACGATGCTCAGCATTGGCTTGATGCAATATTCAAAGATTTTCTTAAAAAGAAGAACCCTTAATGGTGGCTTTTATCTTCTTTCCAGATGTGCATGTTGCTTGTTCCATAGGCACCATCACAAGCTGCCACTTCACATAATGAGTTGAGGTAATGTGTTTTAGTCTTTCCTATTTTTTTTAGATGAGCTGCTACTTTTAACAGTGAAATATCAGATTTTTCTACATGAGATGTGTTTTTAGTTCCTGTTGCGAATGAAAAACTGGTTTATGAGAATATAAAACCATTATAAATTGTAAAAATCTACATTTTTAAACAACATGGTGCTTTTAAAAACAATGAACTTCTTGCACACAATGAACATCAAGAGCTTATTAAATTACAACCTATTTTCAATGAATGGCATAGAATGAGTGGCCCAGAATCCATCTTTAATCGAATTGTGAGCTCATGAACCAGAATCTAATCAAACTCCTAATGAACAATAGGCTCTGTTGGCTTGTACTCAGATGCAAACAAATTACACCACATGTTGAGTAAACCAGCACAGACAGGCCTTTTGCATTTCCTCTGTGATAACCGCACAGAAACCTGCCACCTTTGCATTTCTCTCATGCTTCCAGTTAAACTAGTTTATCTCCCAAACCGTCTGATTGTCCGTGTGTCCATATTTTAAAATGTTTGACAACAAACTGTTTTTAAAACAGATCTGTACTTCTCGTGCCTATAATGTCATCATTTCATGTTCCTAATTCACATTATTAAGGGTCCCTGGCAGGTCAGAGCATTCAGGTCACCGTCGCTTATCTGTTCAGTAATATGCCTTCATCTTCATCTTTAGGGAATAACCAGCTTTCCTTGAGGCAGAAGCGAGTCCCCAAATAGACATTCACATCAAACCCAGATAAGAAATTGCTGACAGAGGATTTATATCTACTCATCTGTTTATTATGCACCATAGAGACAGTGTGGGGAGGGTTGGATGGGAGAATCTTGCAGTGCTTTCTTATATTGATGTAGTTAGCAGGAAAGACTACAGTGGGAACAGTAATCGGACGATGTACGTCACAGCGCTACGAGAAATGCCCCGATAATAAGGTAAAATGACAGAAACTATTTCAAATTGCGTGAGCTTGGCCTGTATGAGCTCTCATGGTTTATTCATTCGATATAATATTAATTTTTATCCTAAGGGGAAGCACCAAAGCAGTGGTGAAGCAGCTCACCGAGGAATAATGATCTGTGCGCGCCACACAATCACAGCCCTCTGGCCAACACTCAATGCAGCGTTCTGAACACAACACGGCCTTAAACACAGCTGACAGTAACGTGTTATTCCAGCAGAAAAGAGAACTTTTTCTCTTGTCAGAGTGCAAAATGCTATAAGGCAACGCAGGCTTCAGCTCTGTGTGAAACACACAAGGAAGTGGTTTGAATCAAGCAGCCCCAGAACAAAAAAACAACAACAAAAAAAACACTTCACTTTTTAAAAGCTGCTTCTTTGTTTATGCCATCATAACTTTGTTTTTTCAAGCATTTCATCGAACTTTTAGTTTTCTTCTTTTGTGCGAAGGCATTGTGTGCGATGCTGGCTTTATGGCTGCTATCATGCAGATTCTATCAACGCAAAAATCTGACACATAAATGAGGAAGGAATTATTTTAGTTGATATCGAGATCTTGTTTTTTAACAAGGGAAAAAAAATCCTATTTCCTTATGCATGTTTCTTAATGTTTTTTATGCATTCCTGTAGCTCTATGAGCTGCTGTAGCATGGCGCAGGCGAAATATAAGCACTGCATCTGCTAGGTGGCAGTAATCATCCGACAGTAATAACAAACCATATGAATGGCTAACAATAATGTAGGCTATATAAGGAGACAACACATCAAGTGGCAGCTATTTAGAATTTAGTTTTTTTAATTCCATCATTTATTATCGTGTCCTTTAGCTTCACTTTTCATGGAGCAGCTAGCGGAGTTTGACAGAACATCAATGCTGACATTTTCGTAGGTTATATTTGTGGCAACATGTTTTGTACATTACTAATATTTAGAGTTACTTATCTTGAGAAAAATAGTTAGTTAACTCTTCATCTAGATATATAAAAGTAAAACTTCTCTCTTCCTTTCTTTTAGCAGAGCATTTAAGTCATTCATCCATTCATAGTCTGTACCTGCTTATTCCAATGCTGGATATCGCAGGGCTTGAGCCCATTACCCACAAGGCCAGAGGAAGGGCACACCGTGGACAGGTCACCATGGAACCATCATGGTCAACACAAAGTGACAGGCAAATACATTCACACCATGAGAGGATTTAATGTCACATTGCTATGATTTAATAGACGGGCTTTTGCAGAATTTATGTTAGCTTTATATTACGTGGTGCTGATGTTAAGGTTCAAAGGTCAGCAGAGTAAACACAGCTGCTGAAATAATACTTACAATAGTCATCCCTTTATTTTTATCTATCTATTGCTGACTAAAAAATGTAATATCTTCCATTTTCTCTTGATGTACAACTTGAGTTGAACATTCCCGGATGTCTGCGGTCATATTTATAGCTGCATAATTCACACATGTTAAGTGGGAGACAAGTCTGGGCTGCAGGCGGTCGGTGTAGTATCTGCAGCCTTTTGCTACAAACCCATGCTGTTTAACATGGCATTGTCTTGCTGAAATAAGCAGGGACTTCCCTGAAAAAACACCTTGCTTGGATGGTAGCATATGTTGCTCTGAAATCTGCACTTTCAGCAATAGTGGTGTTTTCAGATGTTCCCGATGGGCATTAACACCCCCATACCATCACAGACATCCTGATAATAGTCTGGATGGTCCTTTTTTCTCTTTGGTTTTTGCTTTACAAGGGAAAGTTTTAACATCAACAACAAACTGTGTTAATGGTTTCTGATGTGTTGATGACAGCAATAATGTTGGTTTGCAATGCAGTGAGCCATCACGTTACAGCTATTCAGTGTTGGTTTTAGGCCTTTCCGCTTACATGCAGAGATTTCTTCAGATTATCTGAATCTTTTGATGACTGCAGAGGATGAAATCCCTAAATTCTTTACAGATGGAAAATTGAGAACGATTTATTCATGCTGTTTCTCACAAAGTGGTGAATCTCACCCCTTCTTAGCTAACCAGCATGCTGAGACACTTTGATTTCATTTTTCTTTCTGATGCTGATGCTTTTAATGTTACAATTTAAGACTTTTTTCCAGCTGGCCTGTCTTTCAAGTTGTTTCCTTTGAGGTGTCACAGCTACTATGCTGGTTTTGCCTGCCTATTGAAAAGCTCATGCCGCTACTTTTAATCTGATTTGTCCTTGTCTGTTTTTCTCCCTTTCCTTCTTTTTCTCTTCTCTTGAGAAACTTTTCCCTTTCCCCTTCCTTCCTGTCAGGACCCACCAGAGTATACATATTGAGCATTAGCGATATTTAAAAACAAAACAATAATGCTTCCATTTGTTCTTCAATAAAGCTAATATGTTCACAGCAGCCAGAACATCGTTCTGCTGGCTGTGATGCTGAGAATAAAGCAGATGGAGAATTTTCCATCAGTCGAAAACTTAGATTATTTGATTCACCAACAACACAAAAACACAAGTTTAAACTGGCTGAGGATTTGTAGAAGCAGCCAAACATGAAGCTTAACTTTTCAAAGCTCCCTTGACCAATATTATTCAACATGAATGGATTGGATCTGCGAAATAAGAACATTTATTTAATATATTTGCACACATACATTGCCAAAACGTTCTAAAAAAAAGTCTCTGATAAAGTTACATTCAATTAAATATTACAGCTTACAAACATAATATCTACACCGCTCCTATTTAAGAAGGCAATAAGTTAAAATTTGAGCATTAGACTTTTGGTTCTTACACCTTCAAATATCAATGCTATGGACTGAAATTTAATGCCCTTCATGTCTTTAATAAGTCCATGTTTACACTCTGTTTACAGTGTATATATTTACATCTTTAAGCGTTAACCATTGTCTTGCTTCAGCAAATAAACAAATCAGATCATAAATCATAAATGAAAATAGGACGTTCCTCCTTAAGTGCAAACAGCAGTGTGTAAACAGCCTGTCACCATTACACTCTGCAGGTAGATGCGTGGGCTGTCCACTATAGGAAAAACCAGTGCGTTGACACAAACCAGCAGATGGTGCCACTTCTAATATTTGTTCATGTAACACATATGCATTAGACAACACAGTACTCCCCCCTCATCCTCTTTGCCACCCACAACTAATTGTTTCATGACACAATAAAAAGATTGATATCTGAAATGCAACTGTTGCTGTATAATAAGACGAAGGCCACAGCAGCATGTGTGTCTCTGCTGGCTTACATGCAGATCACCTCACTCCGATTCAAGATATACTTTTGCAATCACATATAACAAGAATGTTTATATCCGTGAAGCAGCTAATTTAACTCATGTAAACAAGCCCTGCTGTGACAAATACCTTTCTTGCACAACACCAGTTATATTAGGCTGTGGGTGTGTGAAAAACAGATCTGATGATTTTTTTTTCTTCCTGTGTGGGTTCCTCTGTTATCTGTCTGCAACACGCTTGTGGGAATGTGCGAGGGAGTTCACATTTCAGCTTGTGTTTGTGTGATTGCAAGCTCTCATGTCCTGCTGTGTGTATGCTAACCACATTCATCCTGTGTGTCGAGCCACTCGCCTGGGAACCAGTGTACTCCACCTCACCACCCCCCACCCCCTCGTCTCTCTTCCTCTCTCTTGCTCTAGCCCTCGCTGTCTTCACAGCGCTCTTTGTGCTGTGAGGTTAAAAAGTCACATTAAATTCACAACTGATCACACCTGAGATTTCACTGAATTCTTGAAATACAGAAGCGACGTCTGAGCTTATTTAGCCTCTCTTTAGTACAGATGCTTTTGCACAGAGCAACATCATTTTGCAGATGTTGCATGGATAAAACAAAGTCACAGTAGCTATGGTGACAGAAAAAAACCTGTATGATTGAGTGACCTGAATTAGGCCGCAGAAAGGGAAGGTGTCTGAGTGATGGACCATATTATTCAAACATGCAGGAAGTGTGTCTCTCCCCATGAGCAGTGAGAACAGAATGGAATTAAATTAGATCAGGAGGTTTATTTTAGTATAAGAAAGCAAGATAGGGGAGATCAGTATTGGTTTCAACACTAACACACTTCTTTTTCTTGGTTCTTTTCTCTGAATCGTTCTGAGGTCAGAGCGCTCTGCTGAAGCTCCCATTTTTCCTTGATCCATTATTCATTCTTCCCCAGTGGAGCTTTGCCTCCGTGGCAAATAGGTTTCCACAGTTGCACCAATGCCCACTTCACATGTCTGACAGTGCATATACATGACTCACACACCACGCAGTGAAACAAAGATCCAGTTAAATGCACATTCAGATACCCCACATGCAATGTCAGACTGTTTTTGTATCGTATGACTATACAACCATATCTGATA
Organism: Kiunga ballochi; assembly: GCA_037177335.1. NCBI lineage: Eukaryota > Metazoa > Chordata > Actinopteri > Atheriniformes > Pseudomugilidae > Kiunga > Kiunga ballochi. The sequence goes on along the minus strand of JBAMIG010000012.1, from coordinate 18,256,492 downwards.
GCAACAAATTAGCCCAAAGCGCGAGCAACAGAACGAAGAGCTGCAGAATTTCATGTCTACTGGGGCTAACATAAGCTCGTTATGGAACAGCAACCATGACTGACACAAATATGACAAGCTCCTGCTCAGTATCGGCACACAGATGGGGAATAAACTGGAATTTTCTCTGCAGATTCATTGATCAGCTCATAAAAGAGTAGTCATAAATCAGCAGTGGAGGAAGTACAGAAAGACAGAAAATGAGCAGCACACACATTCAGAGTAAAGATTTGCCAGACAGAGATGGTAACGGGCTTTTTATACGCATTGCCTCATAGGAGCTGAAAATTCAACTGAATCCTAGCGGTATATAACAAATGTAAGGGTACTGTAATCTTTTCAGAATCAGAATGGTAAAAAAAATGCAGGATTCTGTTTGTAAACATCATTACCCTGGTGGGATGGCTCCTCGGGCGGTCCCCATGGAAATACGCTGGGTGCCTGGCCGGTTCAAGTTGTTCTGTCCGTTAATGGTGAGAGTGTGGTGGCCATGGGCGGATGAAAGAGATGGCATCACGGGGGAACAGGGGAAGTTGGCAGAGGACAATGGTGACTGCACCTGTTCAGCTTTAGCGTGCCCACCTCCCACGCTTATGTTATTGTTATTGGTGCCAGAGGAGCCGGATGTTGGAGACCAGAGGGAGGTACCAGCGAAAGTGTTGCTCTGCCGCACCACACTGAGGGTTCCAGTAGCACCGGAGTTGCCTGCTGTTCCTCCATAAAGCTTACGCCGCTGAGAGGCCAGAATAGCATTAGAGGCAGCTCTTGTACTATTGACCAGGATACACTGCTGGCAGGTACAGGGATGGCCAGAACTGGCTCCCACAGGCCAGGACTGGGATTTGGGAATAGAGCCCATAATGAGGGGGTAGGCTAGGTCCATGCGTCTTCGTAGACGTCGCTTGCGCTGGCTCTGCCTGTTGGTCTGCGACATGCTGTTGAAGTCGACGAGGTAGCAGAAGCCCAGAGAAGTCAGGTCCAGCCAGGGGTGCTGCTTCTCGTAGGCATTCTGGATGGTCACACAGATCTCCATGTCATACGGTGTCCATGAGCTGTTGTCGTTCTCCCACTCCCACACCACGCCTTTCCCGGGTGCAGATGACGGCTCATAAAAGTTTCTCTGGACTGGTCTCATGGTTCCTATAACAAAGAAAAGAGGAAAAAAGAAAGAGATACAGATTAGCACCACTATAGTTGAAGGATTTAATATGCATCAAATCTTACACAAGACAGGCAGCAAAACTCCCACATGACCTAATCCAACTGAAAATCATATTTCAATCAGCCATAATGTAAAACCCAGGTAAAGTCAGTAAAGTTGCTCATCTTGTCACAGTGCAAAGCTCTGCTATGAAAACCTGCATACTGGTTTTTACTTTGACATCTGCCCCTGCCTAAGCACTTCTTCTGACAAGCAGCAGTAGCACAGCCTTAAAACAGCTGTTTCTGTTGTAAAAACTGCCTAATAACAAAAAAAGAAAACAGAACGAATGTAAAGTATTCACCCGATACACGAGGAAGACTTTGTTAATATCAGACAGATCTTTAACGTTGGGTTAAGATTAAGGTTCCTGCTTTATATTGAAATATTGTTTAAGTAAATAAGTAGTTTAAATGAAATATTTTCTGTTTCAGTCTCATCAAGAAACTTACATGCATTGAGACAGCAGTGGAGTCTCAACAAGTGTAAAGATTCCTCAATCCAAAAAGCTTCAAAGTGCAAAGATGGCCTTTAAAAATGCAGGCGCCATACCCACAATGCCCTACTGTCTCAGTCTGCACTCCCTTCCACGTAATGGAGGAAAAGAGGGGGGCATTGAGTCAGGAGCTTTGCACCTCTGTCCCTCTGGTGAAGGCCACTCGGCTCCTACCTCCATTATAACACAATTACTGTAGTCACATGGGAAATCAGGACACCTTACCCAATCCATCTCCACACTGCACATCAGTAAGGCACTCCAGCAGAAAGCAACCCCCCCAACCCCCACCCTTCCTCTTTGCAGCTAATTTAACGGGTAAATGCACACTCCCATGCAAGGGAGGACCACGGTGATAATGGAAGGACGGGACTGCGTGCACAAAATGAATAGGTGTGGGGCTGATTTTTTTGGGTGGGGGTGTAACCCCTCATTTGGCAGTTTAGTGCCAACAACATGGAAACAAACTGCATCAGCAGAATCAGCAAGTCTGACCTTGAGTGTCTGCAGCAGGCTGCTTCTTAAAGGACTTGGTTTAATGGCTTATTTTATTTTAAATGTTTGAGAACTACACAATTAAACAAACATATTTACAGATGTCTGGTTTAATCTGAACTAATTTCTGTTAATAACATATATTTTAATAAAAACACACAATAATGGATTTAGCCCACATTTTTACTGGGCAGAAGATGAGGGCTCTGGGATGGGGAGCCACATGACTCCTGACATCTTCCACACTTTGACCCTTTGCCTGTTTCTTGCCTTGATCAGCAGCAGCACAGCCAGCAGGAGTAGGTTTAACACAGGCTTCATAAATATTTGAACATGTGGGGATGTTTTATTACCAAGCATAAATTTATACCTCACCACTCCACAACTAACACTGGTTCCAGAAATACGCCAGGTGAGCAGGATGTATCAAAACCTAGCCTCCTACAACATCAATGCCCTTCCCTGAAACAAAATGACACGTTAACCTTATTAACAAGTCTATAAGATATGTTAGAGGATGAGCTCCATCAGTCATCTGTGTGGCACTGGTGGTTAAGGTGGCAAATTGGGTCAAAATCAAAAATAGAAATAGAAATGTAATTTATCCTTTAAAATTGAGCTTTTATTGGTATCTTATTACTTTACCTAAATAACTTGTGGTTGAAATTTTCTTAGAATTAGTCATTTATATCCACTATCTGTGAGTCCACAGGACAGCAGCCATATTTGTGCCACAATTATAGACAAATAATTGTGTGTGAAAATAAAACGCTTCTTACAACTCAGTTTGAGGTAAAAGTCAGTGGAAAGAAAGATGTATAAATGCAGACTATTTTGAAGTAGTTATCTGTTCTGCAGTGGATTAACTAACAAGTAAAAACATGTTTATGCCTGGAAATAGTTTTGTCACAATCACAAATTTGCTAACTATTAGAAGTCATTTGTATGCCCATCTTGAACATGAAGCATTAGTAACTATTTTCACCTTTGAAACATAAATCTTTCGGGTATAACTTACAGTCTCAAAAAAGGCAAAGCCTAAGTATTCCCCAAAAAATGAAATAAATTAATCATACATGTCAATTGGCTCGGTGAGACTGTTTTAATGTGCTTGCCATGTAAAGAACCAGAAAAATTAGAAGCTAGCAAGCTACAGAAAAGCTAGCATTAATAGGATATGTTGATGCTAGCTTTAAACTGCGATTAAACATCAGATTCATCGTCTTTCTGTCACGTGCAAAGATTTTTATTCTATTCAACAGTCATTTCACTGATGTGTTTATGAAAAGCAACTTACATGTGATATGTGATTAATTACCATAGCAGTTAGCCTAACACGTGTGTCTTATGGGTGGGAGGAAGTCAGAGAACCCGAAAAGAACCCAGATATACACAGGGAGAACATGCTAACTCCACACAGAAAAGCCATTTTTAAACTTCCCCCACCCAGCTGGGCCTCAACCCAGCAACCTTCTTGCCGTGAGACCACAGAACCAACCACTATACCACTGTCCTGCGACAGAGGTGGATTTAGTTTATTAAGAACTGTGCAGTTGTCATTTTTTGGCCAACAGTTTCTCAAAGATCACCCCAATGCAGCTTATTTTTGCTACAGTAGCAAGAAGGACTGGTCCTTCTGTTCTCCCTTCTTAAATCAGCACATTGTATTTTTGCACTGTCAGTGAGAGTATCTGTATTGTGACAAAACTCTGGAAAGCAGGATATGTTTATCAGAGCTGTTCTGTCATTGAATTTAAGCAAAACGGCAAGAGTCTCTGTATCAGTGTATCCTGTCTGTAGGACAATTCGAGGCTCTGCATGATGCAAACCCGTTTCTTACAACATCCAGATCACACAAAATGCAACTACGATCTTTTAAATGTACACAATTCAGGAACGTATAAAGGTTTAGGGGATTTTAAAACATAATTAGGGGCTTGGCTCTTTAAAAAAGCATGCTGTTACCATGGAGAGCAACAAGCTATATTAGTACAAATGCTTTTGTTATATGCATTTATTCGTTTAACATTTTATTGTCTAGGTCTAATACACCTAAATATATATTTTTAACCACTTGGATTGTTTTTTGTAGAACTAAGAAAGTTTCAGATCAGAGAGAGACCAGCACAACCACAGTACCAGACGCTAATGTGGGGATTTCAAGCAAAACACACACCCTGCAATTCCAATTAGTTGTTTAAATTCCAACCTGTCCCTGCCAAAAAACCTGAACTAAGCTGCTGATGTTTTCTGCTCGACCCTTTCTGCTCTTCCTAACAGGAAACAAAGCCAGAGTGGCCACTTCCCGTCTGACCCTATGTGCCTTTAGCAGCCATCTTTCCTGCTTTCCCTTCTCATCACTTATCACTCTCCCACGATGTCCTCCAGCTGTCCTTTCCCAGCACCGCTGTCGCCTCCCCCTGCACCTCAGGGTGAGCTATAGCAATGTGATGTATTGCCACAATCTGGCTCACCGTGGGACTCTAACCCCACTTTCATGCAGGGTTGGATGGGTTCAGGGTGAGCTCAATTGGCCTTCACATCTTAGCTGGGGGGTAAAATGAGGCCATGCCAGTCTCTATCCTTAATAGCTTTGTTTTTATGTGGAAGTGAAGACAGGATCACTCTTTGAAAAGGAAGGACAGGCATCATTAACTTGCAACATCCTCAGCTCCCCTTAGAGGCAGACTGCAGGGAAGGTATGATACTTTGTAGTTAATTTCTCAGTATGCTTGTTTCAGGAATACACATTACTGCCCATTCTGAATGAAAGACACGCAGGATGGCTTAAGGGTGTAATTTAACTTAAAAGCAGAACTCTGGTTCAGGTTTTTTTATACTCAGAGAATCATTATTGCCATATGTTTTCATGCAATCCTTCCTTTACTATAACGGATTATACCCTGAAATAAACCCATGTGATATGAAGAGTTATGGAAAAATTCCTCGTAGGTTTGTGCAGCCAGCGTTATTGCTTCATTCCTGTGAGCAGGAATCTGTGACTAACGTTATGTCACAACCCTAACACATCTGTCTTGTGTTCAACCAAGAAAAAGTGTGAAGAAAACACCCTGACTGGGAGCACTGAGCGACTGGACGTCACCATCGGAGATGCTAGAGGAGCTAAAATGCTCCAGATTCTGACTCCATTTCCACAGAAACACATGAGGAAAGATTCTGTCAACACGAAAGCCGTTGCTGCAGCTAAGAGAGAAAAAAAAAGAAATGAGAGGTTTGTTTGCCAACATGTGAACCTTCCTACTACTCCTTTCCCGGAGAACAGCAGAGTCAACTCCTCCCATACTCATCCTCCACTGCTGACGCTGGCTTTCTTCCTCACTCTACACCATCACTCCTGGATCCCGACCAACACTGTCGCACTGAGCTATTCCTCACATTTTCCACTCTGTCACTAACTGGATGCCATACTGTGCTCTCTCTCACATGACTCTCAGCTCTTGGACAGAGATTAGAGATGTGTGTCTTTGGATAACATCACCTTGTTGTTAACCGCTCCTGCTCACCGTGCTGCTGCAGGAGCGAATGCAGACGTAAAGCGCCTGGATCTTGTAATTGACAAACCTCTCCAGCTTCCCTGGGGCTCTGTGGAGCTTATTAAAACACAGTGCTGCATTTTACATTTAACTACAGAGGGAGAGAGGCCAGTAACAGGTCCAGTATCTTATAACTCAATGCTGGTTGAGAGGTACTTAGATGTAGCTAAAACTATGGCTGCTGTCAGAGAATGCTCATAAAAGATTAACAAACTCCAATATCAATAATATCCTATTAATCTTATTTGTTGGATTAGATGGAAAGTGCATATTTGAGGAAAAGAAATTGAATTGACAGATAATTTAACTGGTAAAACTGCACATAAACAGCACCACGATGGAAACCATGAAAAGTTCTAAACTTATAAAACTGAATTTACTGATAATTTGAAGTAAATACTTCTTTAATAATTATAATTACTTTTACAGTTTTCATTTGATTACTTCAGGATGATTTACTTAAATGCACCGATGCACTTGATTTGGACCATTTTGTCTCATTTCCCCCAGTTAAGGCCAATAATTGAGCTTTTATGCATCTTTTTCAGAGTTGAGGCTAAAAAAATGCAATAACACAGCAATAAATGCAGAAAACCTATCTTACAAACTCCGGAAAATCAAGTAATTTCTCATATTTAAGATGAACGGAAGAATTAACAGTCTAATCGCCGCACGTCTGAGAGCAAAACAACTACCTTTCATTCCCTGACGTATTTATTTTCAATTCCAAAAGTAAAGTTGCAGGACTATTTCTGTCTGTCAAGTTGAAAAGGAAGCAAAGTAGAAATTCAACACATTTCTTCCAGCTGCTCTGACAAGACGGGTTTCATTGTTAGCTAACAAAACGGATGAGCTCTGCACCATAACAGGGGACATGGCAAGAAAACAGAGAAATCAGTTTGTGTGTTTCACAGACAGGAGCATATCCCAGACTTTCATGTGTTTCTACACAAGACAATACGAGCAGAATGAGGTCCAGTGGGCTACTTTCAAACTTGGACGTTTCCTGGTAAAAGAACAGATCGGACATTGAACTGTTAGCAGAGAGTTTCAATCAAATTGTCTTTCAAGAGTGAAGATGGAGAAAGCTGGCTATGTGCGACCAATCTGGAGCTTCTGGAGCTCATGCTTCACAAACTAGCGCTGCACAAGCTGCTAAACATTATGGGGAATTCTTCACACTTTCTACTCACTTCCCGTCGGGGGAAAAAATGGAAAGTAATTTATGACTCATTATCTGGTGCTGGTACACTAAAATTTTGTTGGTGTTTACCTTCATCCGGACACCTGATGCACTGATTTTCTTTGATTTCTATTTACACTGATGCACAGAGAAAGCCGTGCAGAATATTGTATTTTTACTACAAGACATTAATACTTGAATGTTCGATTAAAAGAAAAGTTACACAAAAGATTTTATACCAGTTAAAAGGCAACCGGTGATTTTAAAGACTGTGTGTGTATGTTCCTGTAAGATTTACAGAATGAGCTACATTTAATGTTTTTAGACATTATCTAAATGCAGATGTTGGTCTCTGGTCACAGCATGAAGGATGAGGTTAGGAGGCATTATAGGAATCAAATGTCTTTAAATGCAGAGGGACATGCAGGATAGTATTTCTGCTTGGTTGGATACAGCGGGACATCTGAAATACTATATGTGATGTTGGAAATGTATTATTTGAACAGGTTAGCAATCACAGCATTACAAAATTGTCTATTTAATAAAAGAGCAATACATTTACAAGTGAAATAAAGTCATATAAATGTGTCTTTAAAGTCAATTTCAACTTGACTTGTTGCTGCAGAGATGCAGTCACAGCTCTTATACCTCCCCCCCCTTATTCTGCTTTTTTTTTTTTTACCAGAAATCAGTTTGTGCCATTCTTACATTGTCAATAATCTTTAATCAGGCTACATGAAGTAGAAACAAAGTTGTACTATAATTCCGGGAAAACAAAGTACTGTGGACTGGATTAGAGGCTTATAAAAGGAATAAAGTTTAGAATGGGAGCAGTAGCAGATGAGTTGAACGTACGACTGAAGAAAAAAATGTGCAAAAAGCCAGAGCGATTACCTGAGGTGGTAACAGTAAATATGCTGTAAACCATAAACATACTTTGGAGAAGTACCAAATATGTGTTAAAGTGAGATCAGCACCCTCCGCATCCTTAGATAAAACTGAGAAAGCGAGCTGAAGAAGGACACTCGGATCAGATGTCACCAGACGGGTTTTCTACAGAATCTGCCAAACAGACAACAAAAACCAAGTAATGTCATCACAAACCCACAGTGCCAGAGAGAAAGATCTATATGAAACTTTTAACAAGACGCTGAATCGCCGTGGAGACACAAATTTTTGTTTTTGAAATGATGGATCTCATAACAAAGGAAGTAGTAATTTTTTACTCGGTTTGAAATGCTCTGACTTGGGTGCTGGGTGATCGCCATGGCAGCAACCTCAATAGACGTGGAGGTACTGGTTCTTATTTCTTATCCCAGAAATAATATTATTTCCTCACATCAACATTAGTACCGAGCCAAATGTTTTCATTTTTCTTTTTTTTTTCCACCAATATAGTAATAGTTTTAGTGAAAATACAGAAGCTAGGGGGTCATATTGGGGGTGGGAGGAGGGGGTAGGATTGTCTATCTTTACGTGTGTCTATTCCCTGTACATGCAGATGATAGTAATTTTGGAGGGGAGTAAAACTTTGCTGTGTTACGTTTTGTGCGTTTTTGTTTAACTGATTTTTATCATATACAGTAAAGCATTCTGTGTTGCCTGTGGCAGAAAAAGGCTTTATAAAAATAAAAAAATGAGGATAACACAGTCATGGATAGTAAAAAAAACATTTTAATTACTGTGAAACTGGTACAATTTAGAAAATACTGCTGTATATAAGTTATTTTATATCGATCATCGTAATAAAAAGCTTTCAAGTCTTCATTCTTCCATACATCCACACCACTATGTGGTAGTGGTGTGCATTTTCATTTACTGGGAGACTTCCTTCTGCTAATGCAAGTCATTTACATGTTTTTTTAATGGAAAAGCAAAATTCTATCCATCCATCATCTGCACCACTTAAATCATATTCATTTACAGCATTTAAGATGACAAGAGTTCATCTTAAATTTCCTTAACGCTCACTGTATGAACCAACATATGAGTTAGAAGAATGTTCAAGCTTGTGATGTTCCTGGTACACAACCATACAGACATCCAACATCAGCTGAGATGAAACAGATTCCATCTCAGTAGTATCCAAGGTGTCTTATACCTGTAACCCAAACTCAGCTGTGATGAACATGTAATTCACTCCTGCAACTCCAAACAGGACAAAACAGATAGAAAAGAGATGAGTCCAACCAGCAAAGTGCAGAAACACACAAGGCTGTTGCTCATTTCCTTTACATGAATAGTGAACGTGAGATAAATATGCTAATACATTTTTCAGTCTGCAGGAAATAAGATAATTGAAGCATGTTTGATATTTCACATAAACCCTCAGAGCATATATTAAAAGAAAGACTTTTATCTCCAAAAAATCCTTCACAAACAATTCACACATGCTGGTTATTAGTGATGATAGAGAGAGCGCTGCTTTGTTAAAAAAAGCCTCACAGACTGATAGAAAGCATCATCAGCCCAAACAATATGATAATGTATCCTGTGAATATGATAAGAGGAAAACCTTTCACACACCAGTGAGGTTTTCTACGTAAAACCCTGCTCCTTTTCAAAAGCTTTGTCATACCTGTACATCAAAGTCTGAAAGATCCACGAGAAATTATCTGCTCATTAGCGAAAACCCGGAGATCAGAGGCCGTAATAATGAGCATGACACACAAGTATTAAGCTGCTTTAACCACATTAAATACAATACAATACAATATCCCAGTTCTTCTGCTCCACTCACAAAAATCATCCATAAAGGATTATTTTCTGTCATAAAAAGACACATTTATTTACCCAGAATGCACTTTGTCATCACAGCAGTGAATGATGACTTTGATTTTCATTACTGTCTATGATGGCCAGAGTGGTTGATGAACAAAAGCAAAGGGAAAGCCAAGAAAGAGGGAAAAACTGATGGTGGAATGAGGGGAGAGGAAAGGCGGACAAAAGGTAGATGAAGGGAGGAGAGAGGAATAAGGGGAGAAAAGGTGGGAAAAGAAAGAACTGAGGGGGAGGATATGAAGATGGAACAAATCCAGACCAATGGGAAGGAGGAAGAAAAGTAAATGCTACAGCACACGAGTACAGAAGGAGAGAGGGAGTAGATAGAAGGCATGCGATGAGTGGTTTTCTGCCAAAGAGTAAAAAAAGATGATGTCTCACTACTTCTGCTTGCGTCTAGAAAATGAACACTGCAGTAAAACCTGCCCAACTAATAGTTTTGCTGCCAGGACGAGAAAGTTGTCAAAAGTTCTGACTGCAACTATCCTCGTCCCTTCCGACTCTCCAAATGCTGCCGCACCACGGTGCAGGAGGTCGCCAGGTACTCCGCACTTGTGCAGAGTTTGCACTTACAGAGGAACCACAAAAAAGACAGAGGGGATAAAAAAAAAATCTTGAGACAGTGAGGTTACAGTCCTGTCCACCTGCCAGCTCCTACACTGCAGCAACCCTGAAACAACCTTCCAAACGTTGTAATGTGGTGATTGTCCTCCGCTGCGGAGCTTTGGCTCCATGACTCACATCGTGCAAACACGACTTATGCGAGTGTGTGTTAGGAACCCAGTGAACAGAAGAAGTGCTACAGTTCAGAGGTGAGTGAGGATAGATGCACAGCGGCGTGTGTTTGTGTTTTTAAATGCCCAACCGCTTCCACTTCACACCAATTTAGCAGCATCATGTCCAGGAGGAACCTCGTTATCGTTTCAGCGCTGCGCCGTCACATCGGTGGGGCAGGTACAGCTTCAGGCACAATTTAGAGCACACACACACACACACACACACACACA
>JBAMIG010000012.1:18209618-18225227 GCA_037177335.1 Kiunga ballochi | reverse complement strand
GGATGGATGGATGAATGGGTGAATGGGTGGATGGATGGAAGGACGGATGGATGGATGTGTGGATGGATGGATGTGTGTGAGGGAGGGAGAGAGAGAGAGAGAGAGATCCGCCATCTGCCGGACATATTATGATACTTCATGTGGAATTACAGTCAGGCACCTTTACAGCCAGACACTTGGGGTCCTATTTAGCTAGAATGGAGCATATGACGAGTGGTTCAAACAAAAAAGTTTCTATTTTTCTATTTGCTTAGCTGCTTTGTTCGCTTTTCCATGTTGTAATTAAATTTTATTAAATACTACTTGTAAATTGATCAAAAATAAATAGATTTAGTGTTATTGTTTTAAAACGTTTTCGCATAAATATAGTCAAATTAAGCTAGCCGGACGTGGTAATGTTCGCTTGTTGTGTTGACCTGCGCCGTATGTATCATTTCAGTTAGAGATATGGATGGTTATCCCGGACTTATTGATGGGGATTCTACAAAACAACAAGAAAGACATTATTACCTGTTATCTGAACTACAAACTTTAGTCAAAGACTTACCCAGGTATTGTTTCCTTCAAGACAATTTTCCCTAACAGAAGCCAGAAAGAGGCTGTATCAGTTTTGAACATTTCATGGTTGCATCCTAGTCATAACATTGTATTTGGCTTTATTTTTCTCCATGATCAGCTCTTTCCAGCAGCGTTTGTCCTACAACACGCTAAGTGACCTGGCTCTAGCACTCATAGATGGGACCGTTTATGAGATTGTGCAGGGCCTCCTGGACATTCAGCATCTGACAGAGAAAAATCTGTATAACCAAAGGCAAAAGCTGCACTGTGAACATCAAGGTCTGTGATCTCTTTCAGGAAACACACACTGATTATTAGGTTCTGTCTAAGAATGACTCTCCTGTATGAAAGATGCTAAAACATGCTGCCTGAAATTACCAATGCTGTCAACTTTAAAGTCTGCTTCATGAAATAAGTTTTCAGTTTGAAGTTGTAATTTGATGTTGTCAGTGTTATTTCTGACTGGTGTCTTTCATTCATAGCACTTAAACAAGATCTGGCACGAAAGCACAAAGATGCTTTACAGTCATGCAAGTCTCACAACCTTGCCCTTCTCAAGTCAAACCAACAAGCCGAGCTAGAGGTAAGGATGGGATTTGCAATAGCTTTGACTATCTTTAGAGATGTGGTATTGCTTTATGCTTTTGGGTTTGTTGATAAACATTATTTGGATTCTCAGGCTTTGGAAGTCAGAGTGCGAGAGGAACAAAGAATGATGGATAAGAAGATTGTTGCAGAAATGGATCAAAAAGTGATAGACCAACAGAACACCCTTGAGAAAGCAGGAGTTCCTGGCTTTTATATCACCACCAATCCTCAGGTTAATGTCCCCACTTGCCAAATTATTGGCAAAGTGCTTAATAATGTGCCCAATAATAAGACAAAGTGATCATGGGATTGTCAGAAACCTCAACTTTGAAAGAAGAAAAACATCCAGTAGATGGCGACATATATTAACACGAGCTGCTCTTCAATCCTTTTATTTTTCAGGAGCTGACCATGCAGATGAACCTCCTTGAGCTTATTCTCAAGCTTCAACAGAAAGAGTCTCAATCTGGACTACTGTAAGAAAAATGAGAGAGATCAAGCTGAGCCACAACAATTCATAAATATTGCCACTTATGCTATGAACTTGTATGAGATTCAGTTCACATCTATCAGCATTAAACGGCTTTCTTCAATTCAAAAAGGTGCTGAACGTTGGAGAATATTATCAGTATCATAAACCTTTTGCAAAAGGTCCCCTTCACAAGTCATCAAGACAATTTACTAGAACACCACATGTGCAGAATAACACTTTGTCTGCTTAAAGAGAAGGTTATACACTTGGAAATGAGAATGTTGCATATTTTTATGTGTATGCTTGTTTAGGGGCGCAATGGGAGGGAGATGGATCCTTCTAAGACACATGAATAGCTCCTAGTTTCTGAGCAGTTTCCATGTTGATTTACACTTGAAATAAAAATTTGAGCCACCAGTTTTGGCTTTCTGCACTCAAGACACAGTCTGATGTTTAAATAACTGTTAATGACTTTATTATTATCTAAGTTTGTGATGTGTATTTTCAGTTTATAATAAAGTTCTGTTTCTTAGCACGTAAGAAAAAGTTTGTATGTATGTATATGTGTGTGTGTTAAAAACCATGTCATTCACAATAACAGGCCAACATTAAATAGCGTTAAATAGTTGAATGTAGGGTCAATTCTCTGTTATAATAGCAAATAAGCTACAAATGGTTGCATGAGTCTGAGAAGGAGATCAGTTTGTTTCAGTACTGTAACTATAATCTTGAAAACAAATTAGGTTTCATCTATTTGGTTAAAGAAACAGCAAAACGTGTGCATGTTTAAATTGGTTTATGAAAATCCACTTTTTACAGAACAGAGTAAGAATAAATATGCTTTGCATATATTCAGTTATTTATTTGTATTTAAAAAATCTACTAAATAAAGCACCAAATGTGTTCAATAGAATATTTTAGCTATGGATTGTGAAGTGGGGCGCGGCAGGGTGGGACACCTCTTTCCACAGAGCTGTATAAGGGTAACTGTGTCTTTAAGAAGCAGCAGGCAGTGGATGATGGTTTTATTCCTCTCCGGTGCACTTCCAGCTCCATCACCACACGATGCAGCCCGGTAACTTCTGACAATGCTGCGCCGGATCTGCAGCAAAGATGACAGAGCCTGAGCAGCAAGGGTATTTATTTGCCTATCAATCTGTTCTGTTTCTGCTGATGCTTTTCGTTTTATGAATACACAAGAAAAAAAACCGCACCTAACTCTGAGAGCAAAGTGTGATGTAGCGCAGCACATACGGAAGATCCTCCCTTGCGCTCTTTTCCATTTTGTCATAAATTATTAATCTGACATTTAAAACAACTATTAATCCATCCGCATTTATATTTTTGCACGTTTTAATGTGCCATCCATACATTTGCTATAAGTTGTCATAAAAGAAAATCATGTAGGGTACTTCACGATATTTGTAGAAGGGAATAAAGCGTTACGTAATTACAATGGAGGCAACCTGCTGTCGCAATATGTTTATCGAGGCCAACAATTGTATGATGCTCCAACAAATAATGCAAGACGGATGAATAACCCGTAAATGTGGTAAAATAGAGAAAAAAACAAACCATGTAAATAAATACCCTGTGAGAAGTCTACGCATCAGCGATGTCTTTTAGGTGACGTGGACTGTGGGCCTGCTGGGTGATGAGGGTAGTGCCAATATATCTCTCTGAGCATATAACACAAATAGACTTAACGAAAGATATAAAAGATAAAAAAAAGAAAGAAAATATTAAATGCATGAGTCAACTATGTTTGAAATCCTTATGTCTTTTTTTTTTCCCTTTGAGCCTTTTCTTCAGTAAAATTGCTGTATTGTAAAGGCATCCAGATTATTTAAGGGTCCCCATTTCAGTAATTAAACTCTAACTAAAATCTTATTAATCAAAACATTGTTAAACACCAGATTTTTCATGCTACTTTTGTTTTATAACACATTAAGCATGACTCCATGTTTACACTATAAATGTTCAAGTATTTGTGCATGAGGGTCTTTTTTTAAAAATGGACCCAAATGCCGACGTCAGCCATACACCCTGAAGGCAAAGCTGCAGCAGATTGTCATGAGTGTGTATCTGTGTAAACATTGTGTTTTCTCTTCCAGGTAATCTTCACGGCTAATGGATCCAGTGTGACAACTGCCAGTTCAACCCTCCCATCCTGCCTGTCTAATACTGTAGCTATGGCAACCTATACCAGAGGCTGTGCACCAGCTGTGCGCCTTTGTCAGAGGCTGAACCGCCTCAAGACACTAGATGGTGACATGATGGCAACATCCCTGAAACGTTGTCTCTCCACCCTGGACCTGACTCTGATGGGTGTCGGTGGCATGGTAGGCTCAGGGCTTTATGTCCTGACAGGAACCGTGGCTAAAGACACGGCCGGGCCAGCAGTCATCATTTCATTCCTCTTTGCCGGTTTTGCTTCGTTACTGGCTGCCTTTTGTTACGCAGAGTTTGGAGCACGCATTCCAAAAACAGGCTCTGCCTACATGTTCACTTACGTCTCTGTGGGAGAATTGTGGGCCTTTCTCATTGGCTGGAATGTGATTCTGGAGAACATGATTGGTGGGGCTGCTGTGGCACGGGCCTGGAGTGGGTATCTAGACTCCATTTTTAACCACGCTATCCAGAACTTCACAGAGACACATATCATGCAGTGGAACGTGCCCTTCCTTGCCCACTACCCAGACCTACTTGCTGCAGGAATTCTTGTCATTGCTTCAGTCTTCATTTCCTTTGGAGTTCAAGTATCCTCTTATCTAAACCACATCTTTTCCACTGTTAGCATGGGTGTTATTGTTTTCATCCTTGTCTTTGGATTCATGTTGGCTGAACCAGCCAATTGGAGCCAAGAACAAGGAGGCTTTGCACCTTATGGGTTGTCTGGAATACTTGCAGGTTCGGCCACTTGCTTCTATGCGTTTGTGGGCTTTGATGTAATTGCTTCCTCGAGTGAAGAGGCAAAGAATCCACAGAAAGCCATTCCTATTGCCACTGCCATCTCCCTGGGACTTGCAGCAACAGCCTACGTCCTGGTTTCCACAGTGCTCACACTCATAGTGCCCTGGCGAACGCTGGATCCCAACTCAGCTCTAGCAGATGCTTTTTTTCGTCGTGGTTACAGTTGGGCTGGAGTTGTTGTGGCTGTAGGTTCCATATGTGGTGAGTGTCAGCCTTTAGTCAAGTAGTGCAAATAAAATGGCTTTTAACATATATCGTGTCATATATCATATATTCTGACTTGTGTTTTCTCTGTCCTCCCCTTTAGCAATGAACACTGTGCTACTCTGCAATCTTTTCTCCCTACCACGGATTGTGTATGCCATGGCAGATGATGGATTGTTCTTTTCCATTTTCGCAAGGGTCAATCCCCTTACCAAAGTTCCTGTCAATGCAATTCTGGTATTTGGAATCCTTATGGCCATAATGGCTCTGATCTTTGACCTGGAAGCCTTGGTTCAGTTCTTGTCTATCGGCACTCTCCTGGCCTACACCTTTGTAGCAGCAAGTGTTATCGTGCTGCGCTTCCAGCCTGAGAAAACCAGCTCTAAGAGCACTGCTTCCACTTCTCCAAACCCCAACGTTGATTCGTCTCCTGCCCCTTCTGAGTCTCAGACCATCACCGAAGATAGCGAGGAGCCCAAGCAATATGAGTCCTTCTCTGACAAACTCCAGTTGGTGGAGAGGCAGAAGACAAGAGAGCGGCGTGGGGTGGGGCAGCTGAAAGCCTACTGGGAGCCCTACCTGGATAGGCTGTTGGGGGACTGTGAGCCGGGTGAAGTGGTGGCCTTTGGCGTAATGACTCTGATAGTGAGCTCAGTCTCCCTCTGTGCTGTGTTGGAATTTGGAAACACACAGTTGCAGCTGCCACTCTGGAGCTTCACAATGCTACTGGTGATCTTCAGCTTAGCTTATATCATCAGCTTGGTGCTTATATGGGTTCATGAGCCACAAAAAAACAGCACAACATTCCAGGTCAGCTTCCACTATTAATATTTAACTGGGGTTTAACAATACATTGATCCACATCAGTAATTCAATGATCAACAAGTCCGCCTCAATAATATTATTTAAAATAATTAATGAAATATTATTAATTATTTGGTAACATGCACTTTAGAAAAGTACATATGTGAAACTGTTTTACATATACTTTCTTTTTTTTCAAACAGATTTATATTTTGATATGATGGAGATAATAACTGGCTTTCTGAATCAAACCAAAGTGAAACAGTACCATGTTAGGATGTGAGACATTGGCAAACATCAAATTAAAATATTAATTGAATTGATACAATGTGGATTTTGTAATCAAACTATACGCCGTATTGATTAAGCCAATGCATAGCTAATGTGAAACAACATGTAATGAAATTATGTGCTGAGTTAACCGTTCATGTTGATTATTTCATTGTTTTAAAGGTACCTCTGGTTCCACTGACTCCAGGTGCCAGTATCCTCATTAATGTATTCCTCATGATGAAGCTCAGCCTTCTAACTTGGATTCGGTTCACCGTGTGGATTGCGATTGGTAAGATAGCTTTAGAACTTTAACAGAAAGTATTGTGCCCAGGTATGTTCATTAAATATGTTTCTGCTTAACCAAATAATTTTTTTTTGCACATTTAAATAAGTAGCTGAAAGGATTTACTGTGAGCATTTAGTAACAACTTCCTGTCGGCACAGATACTGGATTGAATGTAGACTAAAAATACCATGTGTCATTTGAAACTTCATGTTTTATTTGTGGTAAAACATCAGTGTGCAAACATTTTTACTGTCTAAACAGAACAGAGATGCAGCGTTATGAAGATGTAGATGACCAAGCAGTGTTTAAGCCCTGTTTGCGAGGGCAGGACCACTGGAGAAACATGATTATCGGTATTAGCTTAAGGCTCCTCTGGATCAGTAAACCATTTAAACTCCACTGTCAGCCTGCTGCAAGTTAATAGGATGCACACTCAAGAAATAATGCACCTGACACATCGCCTGGTCTGAAAAGGCTTTCCTTTCTAAGTGACAGAAATAGATGCTTATTAAAACACCTTTGAAACAGAGAGGTGAATAATATTCATCACTTTGCTGGCAGAAGGGCAAATGCTTGTTAACAGAGAAAAATTAGGTGACTGAAGATTTTATAATGAATTATAAAGAAATATTTTAAAATAAAGCAAAAAAAAAAAACACTTCCAGATAATACTCATTTCAGAGTTACCTGCAGAATTGAAAGCTTTTCGTTTATAGTATCGCTTTAGCTCTATGTGACAGAGATTATTTTACAGCTAGAATCAGAAAATCATACTCTTAATTCAAACCATGTGCCATTTCTCATGTAAAGTGTTGTTTTTCCTAGGTCTTCTTGTGTATTTTGGTTATGGGATTTGGCACAGTAAGGAAGCAATGCGGGAGCTGGAGCCCAAAGACATGGCTGCGCGGTACGTGGTGCTACCCAGTGGCAGCCTGGTGGAGACAGTGCAGTCCGTTCAGCCCGATGGTCAAATAGAAACCTCAGCACACCATATCAGCTCGTCTACTACCTCGACAGCTGAGGAGTGTGCTGGAAAGAGATGATGTGTGACCGGTGTGAGTCATCATTACTACTGCCTGATGTTACCTGTTGTGTCCCATACATACTGTATTGCTACTAGTGTACCTGTTGCTCTGCCTGAGTATGTACACCCCAGGATGAGATGCTGTCTGTCGTATTGTGAAGCACATTTGTATATCTTGTAATATTCAAATTTACAGTAGAAAGCTTTATTACTGTCCTAAACTAGCATCAAGGTCCTGCACAACCAGTTTTTCTCTTGCAAGCTTGCCATGTTTCAGAATTCACATGGTTGCAGGACATATATGTAGACGTTTATATTCTACAAGCAGGGGAGGATTGATTTTTATTTATTTATTTTTACACATACACAATGCTCTAGAGCTAAGATAAAAATCAACTTGCACTTTTTTGTTTAAAACAGAATTTTTGGAAGCTATTGTAGGAACATAAGATTTATTAATGGCATGTTTTGTTTAGTATTTTTAGGTTAAGCAGAAGAGTGCAGAGTTGTGAGTTTACATTTTTTGCCTTTTCAGAAATCACTACCCCTATGCCACAGAAAAAACAGCAGGTTTTATTTATTGATTTTACCATGAAATTTCCTCCTTGTGGTACTTCTAAACTTCCTTACATATGCCGATTTCTGGCAAAGTAGTTAATCGTATATTATAAAATAATGTATTTATTTATTTTTCTATTGTCAGCACCCATAGTTTTCACAAACACTAATCGTGTTATCTGTTGTTGTCATTGTTTTATATATATATATATATATATATATATATGATATTGTTTTTTGCTGCTGATCCCATGCATCTTTGCAGTTTTCCATTTTATTCCCTATTAGCATGAGATTATATTATATCAATCAGTGAGATATTGCTGCTGCATTCCTGAAAAGCCCAATGAATGATTATTAAATTAGCATAGACACTAGTTATTTAATCGCAATCTTCCCACAGATAAATTAGAAGGCAGGCAGTCATACACTTGTTTTGTTAAAGCTGGGATCTGCCTCATCTGTCTGTGGCCTCCATAATCCCTTCAGATTTGTGACAGCCCCCGTCGCCAGTCTGCTGATTGACCTAGATTAAAGGAACCCACTCGTAAGAACATTCCCTTAATATGGAAAAACATTCCTTTAGCCTGCTCTTGTGTCAATAATTAGAGCAACGTTTGTCTTTTTTAAAATCACAAGTAACCACACCTAAAAGATGTCAGGTCTGTTTGTTTATTTGATTTCTTGTTGGGTTTTTTTGTTTGTTTGTTTTTTTTGCATGTTACATTAGAAACCAATAGCCTTAAAACATTTTATTAATGCAGACTGGCCTCCAAAGCTTCAAACTCAGTCTGGTTTGGTTGATTCATTTATCTGCCTGATACAGGATTCCATCCTCTTTAAATGTTAAACCAAAAAAAAAATCCAAACATGAAAGAGAATGTACTGCATTGGGAGGCATTTTGTTGCATAGTTGTAAAAGTAAGTTATGTTTAAGGAGAATTTTATACAACTTTGCACAAGTTACAAACTATTGTTTAGTAATTTTGTTTCACAGTTCTGCTTTTCTTGTCAGGGCCAGTAATGTGTATTTCTACTGTTGTGCTTTTATAAGCCAGACCTTCTCTTAACTCTGTTATTTTTAATGCCAGTATGTACACATATATTTGTTCAGACATTTTTCCTACCTTTAAAATTATTGTACTCTGTACTTGCACATAAGTTTTGAATCTTTATGTTTTAGTATATATCTGTGTAAAATACAAAAGACTAAAAAAAAATAAATGTTTTGAAGCAGCATTTACAAAATACAATTTATGGAGCGTTCTTATCGGGGTGTTTATGCATCAGGTGAAGGTTTAAGACAGATTTCATTTTGAAATCCGTTATAACAAAGTCACTAAAATTTCTCTTCATCCCACTGAAAGAAAAACATCTGGAAGTGTCTCAGAATGATTGATACTGGGAGATTATTGATAGATCCTTTATATTCATGACTCACGACTTGCCATACATTATGGTATAATGTACAACATATAGTTTATAAACAAGCATTACCGTATTCAATGTGAATGACTGGCATCATATTGCTAACTGGCATCAACAGAAAAAGAGCTTAAGATTTTAGTTACATGCTTGATGTCACATGTCCATCGGTAATTCATGTTCGAGATTATCTCTATGGTCACAAGCTGCCTTCTTAAAGAAAGAAATGACAAATCAGGAGTCTGTTCAGGTTTAGATCATGAAATGCTAATGCTAATCCAATGATAATTAGCAAAGTTTATTGATGCTGCTTTTAATAGAACATAATGGTGATCACCTCTGTAACTTGCTGCTGAAGATCTGTGATCAACACATAGGCTTGGCCCAGCATCTTGAGGTTGAAGCAAATGTGTTTCCATGGAAACACCAACTACCACTTCTTGTCAGACAACAAACAATGCCTCCAACTGTGAAACTAAAAGCTGTAAAAGCTTTCCATTTGCAGAGTAACATATGATTCCAAGGCCATCCCTTCAGTAACATGCAGGTTTGTTTAAGGAGCATATCACATAACAGGTACTCAGTAACCTAATATCTATTCCCCACCTAATCAAATAGCATTAACACACCCTTCTGTAAACCCATAGTAGGTTTGCTATGGACCTGTTTACTTTGGCATACTGACAGGTGTCATGGTAACTGTTTTATTTTATTGTAAAAATTAAAACTATGAAATATTTTGTTCAACGTTGGGAAAATTTAGGAACAGAGTATAGTTGTTGGAGCTAGCCTTATACAAAATGCTGCACAGTTTTTTTTCCAAGGTGTTATTTATTTCCTCTGAGTAAAGTCTTTGCAGTGAGAGATAAAGGAAGTGCTTTCATGTGACTTTTAGCATCAGTGGAGCCTGTGTCAAAGGGGACAGTTTGAGGGTGAATTCGCAGGGACTACGGGGAGGCAGACACGTGATCCATGGGATCCTCTGACTTGGCTGGGTGCAAACCACTTTCGGCTTCATTAACTTCCATTTCTCTGTCACTGTAGCCAACTTCAGCTGTGCTGCTACTCTTCCTGCGGAAAATGATGGAAACCACAGTTTGATACCACACATAAAACCTGTAAGATATAATATTCTCATAAATATACAGAGTGGAAAACTTACAACGAATTCTTCTGCACCTGTGCCAAGTCGCTTTGTTGTTTTATTGTTGGCCTGCTCCATGCCTGCTGGAGAAACACTTCCTGTTGAAAGGAATACAAATACCAGTACGCTGTACACAATTTTCAGTGATCCTGAAAATGATGCGAGAAATATAAATAAAACTATTGTAGTTTCACAATTTCTTACCCTGGGTACACTGTGTTGTGCTTTTTGCTTTAGTTTTTCAAGACATTTGTGCAGAGTGATATTTTCCTGCTCCAGAACTTTCATACGAATGCTATTTGCCTCCATTTGCTGCTTCATATCCAAAAGCATGTCTCCTGTACCTTGTATGCAAACACCAACATGTAAGTAAACATTTACTGGCTAACAACTAACCAGTCTAGAACAAGATGCACATTTTAACAGTAAATTAATACATCAAAAATTTCTAAGTGATTGCTGCCTCTGTCATGCACTTGTATTTATCAAATTGATAGTTAGTACCTTGAGAGGATAAATATAATAATAAATACTATTTTATATGATATTTTTGTACATAAAGGCAGGAAAGGAATCAAGTAAACGAAGTAATAAAGAAATGCCGACTCTGGGGTTGGGCCTGATGCAAATTGTTGAGCTCTGGGAAAGCCACCAACAGCCTCTCTCGCTCCCTTAAAGCTTGAACATGTTCTGTCAGCTCAATCATGTGCTTTTTCAGCTCATTCACATGTGTTTCTAGTCCCCGCTTCTCCTTTTGAACTTCTACACACAACTCCTGGTGGGAGAAAAACACACCATCAACCCTGAAGTATAAAAATGATGTTTCTTGGCATGACTGTGGATCACATCCATCAAAGCGCTCTTACACACCTGTTGCTGAGTGAGCTGAGTCTGTAGCTGTTCTTTCACCTCTGACATATGTTGCAGCCGATCGTGTAAATTGATCTGTGCCTCTTCTCTTTCTCCCAGCTCCCTCTGCAGCTCTTCACACTCTTCATCAAGCAGATCAGCTCTCTTTAACAAAGACGTTTGCTTCGCCTGCATTGACTGGATGCAAAATCACAAAGAACATGAAAAAAGAAACTTTTATCATCAATTTTTAACAAGTATAACTGAATGAGGAGCAATAAAGTTTAGGTTTTTAGCTGTAAACAACCGTTTTCTGTCACACTGACCTCTTGTTGACGGCAAGCACTCTGGTACTTAGCGTTCGCCTTGTCTAAAAGAAGTTGAGTGCCAGAGATTTGAGTTTCTAGCTCCTGGACCTTTTGTTGCAGTCTGAAACAGGCTTCCTCCTTTGTTTGCAGCTTCTCCTGTAGCATTGTTTTTTCACCTTCTAGCACAAAATACAATAACTAAACATGTGTATCCCATCAAATATGATAACTGTCTCAAAGCTATCATGGTAAACCTAAATGTGATGTTATTACCAAGTGCTTGTAAAGTTTCTTTCTGGGATTTTGCCTCCTCTTTTAGTTTTGTGTTACTTTCCTCCAATGAGAAAACTTCTGTTGAAAAGGATCACAGAAAAGGTGCAGTTAACGTGTCCTTAGTGAGATGTTATTGTGTTGTAGATGTACATTTACTACCTCTCTGGAGCGCTTGTTGCTTCTCTTGGAGTTTATGCTCTGTCTCCATCCTGGATCTCTGTGTTTTCTGCAAAGAAAACTCCAGCTGGACTATGTTTGCTTGGTGTTTTTCCACGTCTTGTTTGAACTTTTTTTGTGCATCTTCTAACTGAGACCTGAATCTGTTGCGTTCCGTTTCAGTGGCTTTTAGTTTGTCTTTCAGAGGCTGCACTGTGCCTCGCACATCCTGGAGATGTTTAGTCATGCGGCGCATGTCCCTGAGTTGCTCGCTGGCCCACTGGGAAACATCACCTGCAGTCATATGTCCTGACACTACTGTGGCCTCCACAATTTCTGAAAGAGGTTGCAGAGATGAAGGCAGGCCCTCATTCTGTAACAGCTCTACAAAAGCCTTTCCTGTAGTTCTCAGAAGAGATTGTACTTGATAACATGCATCACAGGGAATGAGGGATGATTCTATAGTCTGACAGCTTACATTGCGATGGTCAGCTTTTGGATGGCATGGGGCTTTGTGGTTTAGCATGGGGGATTCATTAACATGTGAGGAAGATTTAATCGAGTTTGTTGAAGACCAGGCAGTTGAATGTCTGCTTGAGTTAGAGAGTAGAGATACAGAGGAGATGGGAGACTTTGTTTTGCTCTCATTGTAGCCAAATGCCTTTGTTTTTGTCTGTTTTGTTGTGTCTTTTGAGAGCTCCTATATGAGAAAAGAGCATAAAAATAATAATGGTCGTCATTTAAATGTTGATATTCTGTCTATATCCTAATCTTCGTCATCTCTACTGAAGTAACCAGTATACTTACTCTCACACTTGCAAATTGAATTAGATCACACCAATACTTTTTGACCACAAGGCCAACTGACTGGCAACCATTCTGCTGGGTATGTCCTCTTCTTTGGCTACTTTTCTGTTGCCCAATATGGGCACTAGTACTTTGTAAAAGAAGCAGTAGTCTGGTTAAGGAAGAAGAGGATAATGGCAAGTGTCAAAAATATTCTCAAACTATGTATTGTTGTGTTGTACTGTTGTGATGTGTGTAATGTTACCTGTCAATCATCAGCTCCAGTAAAACAATGTGGGAGTGCTGATTAAATGTGTCTTCTCCGTCCACAAAGTCATACTTCTCCAGTAAATCTAACATATCCAGATCATAAGAAAGCTTGTCGGGGAATTTCCATGAGGAAAACTGGACCGGTCCGGTTCTGGAAAAGATGTCCAGAACAACACCCTGGATGTCGACCAGATCTTTTCTGAGACTCTTGATACAGTCTTGTCCGCCCAACAGTTCAGTCATGTCTTACAGACTCGCGGCCCGTGGCAATGTAGAGCAATATACGGTTTGTTGACAACGCGTTTCCTTGGTAACTGAAAAAACTCTAAGTTCCACAATCCTTTGCGAATTGTATCCGGAGGTAATCGGCCTCTATTGGGTCAAGAACGAAAACGCGTCGTCCCAACTATTGAACCTATGCGCAATTTCGGTTTAACTTTAAAGTGAATTCCACATCTTCCTAAATATATATTAGGAGTATCTTTAGAATCCCTATACTCTTTTTGTTGATTGGCTATTGAGAGTTAGCTTTCGGCTATCGCAAAAAGACGTAACCATGCCGCCTGGGCCTGTTCAAATAATTCAGCAGGAGTCCAACAAGGTAACGCTTAATGTTAGCTAATATTAGCAGAGAAGCTAGCACACGTCGTATTGACAACATAACGAATAATGCCAACTTGGTCTTTGTCTTTTCACTGCATTAATATTGACGTATTTTGCTAAATAGAAAAAGAAGGTGTAGAAATGAAAATAAATTAATCCCTGTTACCGGTCTTTATTAGTGTGTAAGGTAACCCGCAACGCGCTAACTTTGTTAGCATTGATGTTTTGTTGGTGCATATAAAGACAAGTTGGGAGATATCTGCTGTGAGTGGACTGCATTAGTGTTAGATGTATTTATAAATGTGGTTTAACTAGCTGTGACGTTGTTTTAAGCATTTATCACTTAACTGCAACGCTCACTGACTTTCTCGAAAGTCTTTCCTCTCAGTACTGTTGAATAACCATTGTAGTAGGGTTATTTATCCACTGCATTTTACTTTTTCATGTAGTTGTTTGTAACCAGTAAACCTAGCCCAAAGCAGTTTTCACTATGTATTTAGAGGTTAAAGCGTGTAATGTGATTCAGAGCTGGACATTTCTTTATTTTAAACTCTTCATATTGTTTAAACTGGTTGATCTTGTTAAACCTTGCCATAGATTGATGCACCAGCTGAAGAAACTCCTGCAACAAAACCAATTGTTGGCATCATATATCCACCTCCTGAAGTCCGTAATATTGTTGACAAAACCGCCAGCTTTGTTGCCAGGTTAGTTATACCAAATGTTCACATGTAGCAACTATGCTAAAATATTTTTGTCTGTAGTATAACTTTGTTCTTGTCATCTCACAGGAATGGTCCTGAGTTTGAAGCAAGAATTCGTCAAAATGAGATCAACAATCCAAAGTTTAATTTCCTCAACCCCAATGATCCTTATCATGCTTACTATCGCCATAAAGTCAATGAATTTAAAGAGGGTAAAGCCCAAGAACCGTCTGCAGCAGTACCTAAGGTTATGCAGCAGCAGGCTATGCAGCAATCACAGCAGCTTCCTCAAAAAGTAAGCATTATTTCTTGGTTCATCTTTGTTGCTGATAATTACTAAATATTTTGTCATCACTGATGTTTATCAATATTTATCAATAGGTGCAGTCACAGGTGATTCAGGAGACTGTGGTTCCCAAAGAGCCACCCCCTGAGTTTGAGTTCATCGCAGATCCTCCATCAATTTCAGCATTTGACCTGGATGTTGTGAAGCTTACTGCCCAGTTTGTTTCTCGCAATGGCCGTCAATTTCTCACTCAGCTGATGCAGAAAGAACAGAGGAACTACCAGTTTGACTTTTTGCGGCCACAGCACAGTCTCTTTAACTACTTCACTAAACTGGTAGAGCAGTACACAAAGGTAACTTAATAGACTCTTTCTGAAATATTTATGGGTGTTTTTGGTTTGGGTGATGATTCTTATCTCTATTTTAATCTTGCCTCTTTACTTCCAGATACTGATCCCTCCCAAAGGCTTATTGACCAAGCTCAAGAAAGAGGCTGACAATACAAAAGAAGTTATGGACCAGGTATTTTCTATAAGGAAAATATGTATAAGTAAGTGCTAAACTTAATATTTCTTCTGGGTCATTTATATTTATTTAATGGCACAAACAGGTGAGGTATCGTGTGGAGTGGGCAAAGTACCAGGAGCGTGAGAGAAAAAAGGAGGAAGAAGAAAGAGAGAGAGAACGAGTAGCATATGCCCAAATCGACTGGCATGACTTTGTAGTGGTAGAGACTGTCGATTTCCAGCCCAATGAGCAAGGTAGTATTACCACAATAAGCATCAACCGTTCAAAGTGTTGCATCAAATCTTCATTTTTGATGTTTTATATGTTTGTTTCCCAAGGTCACTTCCCCCCACCGACTTCTCCTGAGGAGCTGGGTGCTCGTATCCTTATACAGGAGCGCTATGAGAAGTATGGAGAAAGTGAAGAAGTGGAGATGGAGGTAGAGAGTGAGGATGAAGAAGATGAACGCGAACATCGGGGTGATGGTCACCCTTCACAGCCTGATCAAGACACCCAAGTGCAGGATATGGATGAGGTAATAGTTTGGGGGGCAAATAT
>JBAMIG010000012.1:18197807-18209521 GCA_037177335.1 Kiunga ballochi | reverse complement strand
ATAGTTGAGCTGTATATCTCAACTGCTGGTAACAATTAAACGGCTGCTCTTTCAGGGATCTGATGATGAAGATGATGGTATGAAGGCTCCTCTGCCACCAGATAATCCCATGCCACCCCCGCTGCCTCCTACTCCAGACCAGGTTATTATTCGCAAGGACTATGATCCCAAAGGTACCTTCCTCAAATGAGACATTACCAAGTGTACAACAAGCCAGTATTATGTACAGTGTGTGTAAAAGTCATGTATGTTTTTTTTGCCCACCCTGCAGCCTCCAAGCCCATGCCCTCAGTTTCCGCTCCGGGTGAGTATCTCATCTCACCAATTACTGGTGAGAAGATCCCAGCCAGTAAGATGCAGGAGCACATGCGGATTGGTCTACTGGATCCACGCTGGCTGGAACAAAGAGACCGCAACATCAAAGACAGGCAGACAGAGGATGAAGTGTATGCTCCTGGGTTGGATATTGAAAGCAGCCTGAAACAACTTGCCGAGAGGCGTACTGATATCTTTGGTGTTGAGGAGACAGCCATTGGTAAAAAGATTGGTGAAGAAGAAATCCAGAAGCCAGAGGAGAAGGTGAGGATGACTGAAGGATTTTTACAGCACTTTTTTTTTAATTAAGTCTCATGCAATGGATTCAACAAACTTTTAATCCTGAGAGATTCCAGTAAAAGCGGTGATTGTTCACGTCAATGTGAAACTGTTCTTTTCCCTCCTCAGGTTACCTGGGATGGTCACTCTGGAAGCATGGCTCGTACACAGCAGGCTGCACAGGCCAATATTACTCTTCAAGAACAGATTGAAGCCATTCACAAAGCCAAAGGACTTGTGGGTGAAGATGACACAAAGGAGAAAATTGGCCCAAGCAAACCGAGTGAAATTCATCAGCCACCCCCCATGCCATCTGTACCCAGTTTGCCCAAACCCAGTCCTCCTCCCACACCAATTCCTCGTCCTCCTATCTCTGTGAGTTACTGTTTAAAAAAAAATAGCTAAAAAATGTTAACGGTCAAGCTTTTCTCGAGCATATATTCTGGTTATAACTCCAATGTGATTTGTGAACAGGTGGCTCCAGTGCGCACCACTCTCTTATCTGCTGTACCTGTAATTCCAAGACCTCCCATTGCTCCCGTGGTGCGCCTTGCACCAGGGCAAGTTTTAGCATCAATGCCACCAATGATTCCTGCACCCCGCATCAATGTGGTTCCCATGCCGCCATCAGCACCACACCTCATGGCTCCCAGACCACCCCCCATGGTTGTTCCAACTGGTAGGATGAAGCTTTCAGAAACAGTCACAATATTCTTTTTAAAGTTAACAAATGCTTTTTGTTAGTTTAACTGAACTTTTTGTCATGTCATTCCTCTTTTTTTTCCCCTCTTTTTAACTTCAAAAACCTTTTTCTTCTCCCAGCTTTTGTGCCTGCTCCTCCTTTACCACAGCCACCGAGCTCTGTTCCCCTACCACCTGCCCACCCACCCCCTCCTCATGAGGATGAGCCCATGAGCAAGAAGATGAAGACGGAGGACAATCTCATTCCAGAAGAGGAGTTCCTTCGCAGAAACAAGGTTTGTTGGAACAGCAATTAGTTAATCCTTCAAGTCCTACTGACAATGAAAATGACCACTTTTCATTCATACTATCATACTTAAAGGAGCTAAATCTGATTTTTTTTCTATTCTTGTTATGAAAATGTGATAAAAGAGCTCATTTATATATATATATAAAAAAAAGACTCATTGATTGTGCTTATGTGTGAGTTGGTGGAATCTGCTAATGCTAGCTAGCGTCTGAACATGCTGTGACAGTTTCACTCTGCCAATTGCTAAATGCAGTGCGTTGCATAGCAATAACGGCATCTCTCCTCATGCACTACAGATCTTGTAAACAGAACATCATGGCATCCAAGAGGAAAGCTAGGATTTACGTTTAAAAGAGTCATTTAACTGAGATGCAGCCTTTTGCTAATACAAAAAGTAAATGCACTGGAAGATGCATTTGGTCCGGGAAATCCTGCATAAGTCACATGCTATCACATGCCTGTCGAGTGGGAGTGTTTGTCACTGGGAAAAACAGTTGAGGGTGGGGTTTGCAGTTAAAACTAAACTGTCCTCCTCTCTCATGGTTTAAAACTGCAGAATTGAGTATAGCTCATATAAATAGAATATCTAGCTGAATTACCCATGCCATGCATTTTCTACAGGAGAGCACAGTTCAGAGAGCTTGCATGTAAACAAGTTTTAGTGCACGGGATTGAAAACTAGACTTTAATTTGCCAACTTTGTTGGTAAAATTTAGAGATTTAACTGGCAATAATTGTATCAATTTACTCATGCTGTCTATAACACATTGGTTATCTTTTATTAAGCTCCGTCTTGCATGACATATTTATTTTTTTCTGTCTCCAGGGTCCTGTGGCAGTTAAAGTACAAGTCCCCAACATGCAGGACAAAACCGAATGGAAGCTGAATGGACAAGTGCTGAATTTTACTGTTCCACTTTCAGACCAGGTGCGCAAATGGTTTTTAGTTATTCATCTTTCTGTTTATGAAGCCCTTTGTTTTTTGTTTGTAAGAGAACGGACACATGCACACTTTCTTTTTATGTACGTGGATATTAATGTCTCTACAGGTGTCTGTTATTAAAGTCAAAATCCATGAAGCCACAGGCATGCCAGCAGGAAAGCAGAAGTTGCAGTTTGAGGTAAATATATTTAACATTTAATCAGACCTTTTTTTTAAATCTTTTTTTATATTTTAATATAATATACTAATATATTGTTTTGTATTTTTGTTTATAGGGCATTTTCATCAAGGATTCAAACTCATTGGCTTATTACAACATGAACAACGGTTCTATCATCCATTTGGCTCTGAAGGAGAGAGGTGGAAGAAAGAAGTGAGGCTTTCTGCAAGAAGGAAACGTTGATGTATCTCCCTTACTTCCATCATGTCCTTTTAATGTACCAGAAGCATTTGCATTGTTCCCACCTCAGTGTGATAAGCATTTTGGTATTGATTTGGTGAAAGATTTATTCTTTGTCTAACAGCAATATGGTGAAGTTGTCAATTTGTCCATGATATTCTTGAAGTTCAATGTATTTGTAACTTGCAAGGACATTAAAAGCCCCATGTTGATCATTTGTTTTAATAAAGGAACTGAAAAATAAAATGTGCTTTTATTACTATTATTTAATGACTTAAGTTTATGAGCTATTAAGAGTTATGTATAGAAAATACGCTACATATAAATAACCATGCCATTCTCCTTGGCAGCCACTAGGAGTAATCATAACATAAGTAAAACCAAGCGAGGACACAAGAAATGAGTGGTTGAGGTAGAAAATGTGCTGCAGCAGTCGGAATGACAGGGCAGCGCACCAAACCAATATTAGCTCGGGGCAGATTTAAATAATTACCAGATGGCATAGCTCGTTAGTCTCCATTTGGAAAAAGCGACGCGACCATGTAGAATTAGTTAAATAAAGAGGCTGATTTTAGAAGTAGGTTTGTATCGGGTTTATGTGCGAGGAGTCAAGGCTAACAACATTAGCTAGCTAATGTTTATTTTCGGACACAAGTTAACCGTGCTTGCAAATGCATAGCCCGTTTGATGTGGCCTGGCAGTAGATACGTAAACATTTACAGGCAGAACAATAGTTAGAAAGTTCGGTTCACGTGTTAAAATCATGGCGTCGGTGTAGTTTGACTGACTTTTGGCTGTCAAAGAGCTTACTGACGTTAGCTACCCTGGCTAGCCTACTAGCTTTCTTGCTATCATGGCCAAAATAGAAAATGGTCAATCATTGGACACAAGGAGCATCAGGACTATTAGCAGCTCTCATATCGACGATGAAAGCTCTTTCGGATCCGATTCGGAGATCAACGGGTTCACCAGTGACAGACAAACCGATAAATATGGATTTATTGGTGGGGCACAGCAGCACTCGGAGGCGTCGTAAGTTTGCTTTAGTTCTAACAGCGTTTCATTAATGTTGACTGTGCCTTGCAAGAGTGCTCCCATGTTACTAAAACAAATATGCTTTAATTAAATTAATCCACAATCATATCATAATTGTATAATAATACATTATAAGAAGGGGATGCTGAGGAAACGCTTCTTAATGGAGCTCCCAAACCAGCTGCGTGGCAGTGTTTTTTTATAGGCATGATTTCCCTCTAAGCATGGGGAAAGTGACAAGTAAAATAGGATAAGAAACGGGCTAATAGATGCAATAAAAATAAAAGAAACACTGTTATTTTCCAATACTTTATCATATAATAGTATAAAATTTTAATTGGGAACTTTGGCACACAAGCCTTTCATGAAGCAGGCTTAAAAAAGGACTTTATATCTCCCTTTTTTTAATGTTTTTTTGTGTTTAAAATGGCCTTTTATTCCCTCTCTCCTTTCCTGCATGCTTAAAGCCTGCATTTCTGAGCTCTGATTGTAGATGGAGAGAGGCAAAGTTGTGCCAAGCTGCAGCTGGCAAGGAGTTTCCTGATTTCTGGTGTTGTTTTTACTACAGGGCCTCTTTTGGCTGAGTCTTATAGATAGTCTCAAACCCAGGGTTTAGCTTACACTGCTTGGCAATGAAAGTAACTTAGACTTAACTGTTTCAGGGTTTTTGAAGCCGTGGCTTGGGTATAACATCTTGCTCTCATCCACCACATCTAGCCTACACTTTTAACTTGGAGAGGGCTGCTCTGAATGTTTAAAGGAGCTGCTCTTTGAAAACATTTTCACCCTGCAATTATAGGCTTGTGCCAATGATATAATTGTATAGTTCAGTTAAAGCATCAGGCTTCTCACATAATGTAGGTCTAACTTGCCTATGTCATCTTTTGCTGTTGGGGAATACAAAGTGAGCCTTTTATTACACGGAAACATTTTTAATGCAATGTTTTGATGCAAAACAAAGACTTTTTGTTGTCAGAAAGGCTTTGTTGTTAAATGGACATCAGATGAATATGTTTGTAGTTAATAACCTTTTTTTTGGCCAATTGTTGCTTGATTGCACTTCTCCCATGTACTAACATTCCTGTTTTGACTTTAACCTATGTAAACTTGCATAATTCATTTAGCCTGGGCTTATTCTGCAAGATAATAAGATTTGTTGTGCCTTGTATAAAAAGAAATCAAGCTTTCCATTTTGTCTCCACTGTATGCCCAGAGCTCAAGATGTGCCCCCAGAGGTGCTCAGGCAAAGGGAGGTGAAGTGGTTGGACATGCTCAGCCACTGGGACAAGTGGATGATCAAGAGATTCAATAAGGTTAGCACTGCTTGTTAACAGGACAAACTGTTTAGCAGATGCTTTGTATGTTTACAGGAACAACACAGCTGTCTCCAAAAGGGGACTGACTAATTTAAATATGCATGTCTAAACAATGCAAGTGGCGTTGCTTCAAATATTTAATCACACATTGTCTTGGAGATCCACTTGTTAAGCAAGCTCAGCCTGAAACGCTCTGAGATTCACCACTACACTGTAACTTCACCTCATTTCCACGAGTCAGCAGCAAGCAAGGACACAACCCTTATCTTTCTCCCGCCGTATACCATGTGACAAATTGACAGTCTCAGAATGAGGGTGGAGCTGTGCTGACTTTTCATGTGACAACTGCTGCACGTAAAAGCAGTAGACGCACACCAGCACAAGAAAGTGGTGCTATTTTAGTTGCATGTTGTGTGGTGAAGATTATCATTGTAATTAAAGTAATTGGAAACATTTAGAATAAAGCTGAATTGTCCTTAAAATGTGTGCAAGCATTGTCTGGAAGGAAAAAAAAAATCATTTTGCAGCTATAGATCCAAGCAAAGAAGTGTTGTTTTTTTACTATCTCCATATGTGTATTTGTGTTGACGTGCTGCATGTAAGAATCCTGTAATTGTACTGTTGTTTATGTAAACAGACCACATCTTGGTCTCTCCTGCTCCTTTGGGGTAATGTTTTAAGAAAGACTCAACTTCATGTTTTTTTATTTGGTGTTTCCACAATTTTTAGTGAAATTAAATTGTGTAAAAGTCTCAGTCATGACCTATTGACTCATCTTTTCATAGTTTCTATCAGAGAGGTCTATCCTCTTGATCTTGCTTTGTTTCAACAACTCTTTTATAATCCTTCAGTGAGTGCTGAATGGTTCCTTGTGTAGCCTTCAGTGTTTTTTAATAACACAAACATAAAAAAGCAAACCTGCAACCGATGGCTGTGTGTGACCATGTCCATTACTTTTACCTTCATGATCTTACATCTTTTGTAAAAAATGTTGTTACGCTTGCCCTGTGTTGTTTTGTTTAATCAGTTAAATTATTATTACTCTGTGACCTAGGTGAGACTACGATGCCAGAAAGGCATCCCTCCCGCCCTGCGAGGCCGTGCATGGCTCTACTTATCAGGAGGGAAGGTGAAGAAGGAGCAGAACCAGGGAAAGTTTCAGGTCAGACAGGTTCTTCTTTCACTTCCTCCTCTCGTCTGCATGCTATCCTTCTGAGCTCATTTTATTTTGAAATTTCATTTGAAATTCTTAGTAAAACTGGTTATACTCTGATGTTACGTGTTTGGTTGAAATTAAACCCGATCATTGTCTCATGAAGGAAGAGCCAGTTCACTTTTACATTAGTCAAGTAACTGAGTTACCAGTTTACTCATGCAAGCTCAAAGTATATCATAAATCCAAGTAGTATTAATCCGATCTTTGAATCATGAAATATCTACAATGTGACTATGCAAGGTGGTATTGTTTTGATTATTGCTGTGAAGAGATGACACATGTCCTTCTTGTTCATTGTCAGGAGCTGGATAGTCAGCCAGGGGACCCCAAATGGCTGGATGTGATTGAGAAAGATCTCCATCGTCAGTTTCCATTTCATGAGATGTTTGTATCACGAGGAGGACACGGGTAAGCTGTTTGATGTGATTTAATGGGACATTACCTAAATTAGTGACTCTCCTGTCTAACATATAAGGTGTGTGAATGGATCATTCTACTGAATAGGTGCCATTCCCTAGGAAATGTTATATATAAATGCACATAAAAAATACTGGTAAAATCTATTTGTCTGCTTAGCTATCTGTCCTGCACAACAGTCTAATCCCAAATTTAAGCTTTATGCTGGGAAGATTAATAAAAAACCTACCATGAACACCTTAAACACTGCAAATTCCACCTTTTCACCCTATAACCAATGGCGGAGTGGGTAATCGGGAAAGTCGGGAGGATTCCCGGTGGGCCGCTTCCTTCATGGGCCGGTCGGTCACCGTCAAGGAAAAATACTCACAATTTCTGAGCTGTTTCCTTATGCTATAGATTCTGATGTAGAGTTATGGTTATATTTTTTAAATGTTAAAAAAAGGTAAGTCGGGCCCTTGTTGCTCTGTTTACATAATCCCACGGTGAAACATTTATGTTTAGCCACAAATTTTTAAAATGATAATTATTTGTATTTATTGATTATTAAGATCTGCAATGGACTGGGGTCCCGTCCAGGGTGTACCCCGCCTCTCGCCCGTTGGCTGCTGGGATAGGCTCCAGCCCCCCCGCGACCCCGTTAGGGACAGAGCGGTAGATAATGGATGGATGGATTATTAAGATAAAACACTTCTATTATAGGCTAAATTTTTGGCAAATTTTTCATGTGGCAAAAAAAGTGGCCAGTCTTAGCCATTAAACTCCCGGGCTGAAAAGTTGTCCCACTCCGCCCCTGCCTATAACATCACACTTTGGAATAAAACATGAATAATAAATCCTAAATCTATTTATTTCAATATTTCATCTATCCTTTATGAGTATTATTTCCAAAACAAATTAATATTTTTTGGGTAAAAAGGCCCATTTTAGCCATGTCCCTGGGTCTTTTCTCAGTCCTGTTCCCCTAACACATTACCTTGTTGATTCATTAATAACATCCCACAAGTCACGTGACCAAAACTAAGCTCCCTCTTTAATTTTCCTGTATATTTTTGACACTCTTACCTAAATGATGAGTTGTCAGGTATTGATTTTGAAACGGACTTTCTACATTGTGCTTCGTCTCCTCATGCTATTAGCTTATATTTCATGTTTTTTTTTGCTAACTATGCTGAAATCTCCATCCTCTTACTTTCAGTCCTGTTGTTTATTCTGTGTAAAACAACTGAGTATCAGTAACCATCCATCTCCATGTGTAACATAGGAAATGTTTGTATGTGCAGGCAGCAGGATCTGTTCCGTGTTCTTAAGGCCTACACTCTCTACCGACCAGAGGAGGGATATTGTCAAGCTCAGGCGCCGATTGCTGCTGTGTTGCTAATGCACATGCCCGCTGAGGTGCTACATGCTTTCTCTTCACTATCACACATTCATCTGTCAGTGTCAGTGTAGATGTCCTGTTGTGAAGAGCTTCTTCCACTTTAAATCTTAAGATTCTTCAGTAAGAAAAGTTAGCATGTTTTCCTCTTTTCTTAGGCTTTCAATGTGAGCTTTGAAAAGTCTATTTTTAAGAGCGGCAGGCTGTGCCAATGTCGTATTCAGATAAATCCATGAGCTTATCCAGAGACTTTCTGCTTCATGAACTCTTAAGAACACTTTGATCTTAAACTTGGTGACTTAAAAAGTTCAGTTTTATTTCACAGTAATATAATGCTGCCGGCAGGATATTTGCATTTGATGTTGTCTTCATTTGTTTATTTGTCTGACATGTTGATGCAGCTCTACTGCTGTCATCGTATTTGTACCTGGTCACCAGTCTCCCTGTATTTTCGGAAGTCAAGAGCTCATTTTTTTCAGTTCCTCTGGGGATTGTGTGTGCACACAAATGCAGCTTTTAACTTTTAAAACCACGAATGTTACTCCATTCACAGCTCACACAGTTGTACTGTAAGCACAGATATAGACCAGCACTGTGATTATTTTAGTACACATACATGTCATTTCCACTGCAGTTTTTCTAAATGATTTGTTTTCTATCGGCCATATATTAAATAATAAAGCTTATATTGCACTGTGGTTGAGCTACTTCTGTTCTATACTTTTAGGAGATGAAATAAATCCGTACAGAAGGGTAAAAATGATCAATATCACTGTTTTGCTATTGTGTCCCATTGTAGTTACAGTTCTTCATTACAGTAAAATAAAACATCTGCTTATGAAGACTTTTACATATGTTTAAAATCAACATTTCCAGTGTTATCAGCTTTCCTTGCAAGCAGAAACACGTCCTCTGAAATGAACAGTTTCCTTACATCATCTGTGTTTGTTTCCACAGGATGCTTTCTGGGGCCTGGTCCAAATCTGTGAGAAGTATCTTCCTGGTTACTACAGCCCCGGCCTGGTGAGACTAAAACACACTATAGCTTTTTGTGGTAACATCTTTGTTGTACTCATCAACTGGTTTTTTTCTGATTACAGTTAAACTGGGATATGTTTACCATTATTGTAGACTGCTGTCATCACACATATGCAAGCTGTAACCAAACACAGTCAGACAAAAGCTTACTGTGGTTGCTGCTCCCTGATGAAAACTGTCGGGTGTTGTCTCTCTTTTCATAACATGATTTAATAAAGGCTTACTGCCATTTTCCATAAATTGAGTAAGCATCTTGTGTATTTACTTTAAGCTTCTATGTTCATAATTTAATATGTTTACAAATGAAATATATCATCATAAAAATAAAGTGTCGAGCTACAAAATGGAGAAACATGAGAAATATGATCCCTTTGGTTTAGCAGATCCACACTCATGAAATCTCAGTTTTTGTAATAAACTATCATCTTTTGTGCGTTTCTGCTCATGCTCTGTTCCATGTTTTTTTATTTTTTGCAGGAAGCTATACAGCTAGATGGCGAAATTCTGTTTGCGCTGCTGCGGCGCTTCTGTCCTTTAGCTTACCGGCATCTGGAAAAACACAAGATCGATCCCATCCTCTACATGACGGAGTGGTTTATGTGTGCCTTTTCCAGAACCCTTCCCTGGGCTTCTGTGTTACGTGTCTGGGACATGTTTCTCTGTGATGGTAAGAGCAGCTATTTTAAAGCATGTCTGTGTTTTTTTAAAAACACTCACTACTTTGTTTTTTTTTTTTTTTTTTTCTTTTTTATCCTTCAGGGGTCAAGATAATATTTCGTGTGGGTTTGGTGCTCCTCAAGTGCACATTGGGATCTCGGGAGAAGCTTAAGGCCTGCCAGGGCCTGTATGAGACCATGGAACTCCTCAGGGCCATAGATCCTAGATACATGCAGGAAGGCTTCCTTGTGCGAGAGGTACGAGTAAAGGAGATATCAGTTGTGCTTAGTAAGTTAGTAACACCCTTCAACTACTAAGATGTGATCAAGTGACAGAGTAGCATGAAAAGGATTTAAACTCTCCAGATACCATGTGGTGTTTTATCCTTTTCAGTGGGAAGCAGTAGTTATTTATCCTTAAAATATCAATCAACACAGCAGGATCATCTCCACAGAGGCTGATCCCAACATCTTCCAAAGACTAGAGCAGTTATTTAATGACATTAAGTTATGTTACACAATCCTGCAGGGATGCAGAGAATGCTTCATTGTGGAGATGGAGTTGAAGAGGACTCTGGAAGAGCTCGTAAATAAACCACAGATAATAGCAAAGAATCTGCCAGCGAGTTAAATTGACAATGCCAGGATATATTGACCAGAGTGCAGGCTGTCCAGCGTCTGGTCTGGTAGTTATGTGAGACTTTCTGTCTCCACGAACAATGCACCCTCTTATATCTGTGACTGTCTTAACTGTGGGTGACGCTGCATCCACAGAAAGCCCAGGGCCCTTTGGCATTTACTAAAAATGTTCACTCTGTATCACAGCAGCTAAAGGTGAAAGACCTTTCCAGTGGAGGGTTTGTCTTTTTTGCCCCACATTTCCTTTTCATCGTGATGGATGGAAGCCAGCCTTGTATGTGACTTTGTTTTGTATCGTTTCCTTTTTCAGATTCTTGAAGTGCCAGTGACGGCACGGGATGTGGAAAGAGAGCATCACACTCAGCACAAACGCTGGAAGAAGAACCGCGGAGAGCTGAATTTCAAACCACCTCCGAGGATGCATGGCGCTCGCCTCATCATGCTGGCTGAGCCCCCCAGAGGCCAGGACCTGCAACAGAACCCCACTATTGTTCTAGAGGTGCCTATGAGCCAGCTGAAGAAGGGCAAGGAGGAGAGGAAGAGCAAGAAGAAGAAGAGCATCAAGAAACCTCAACCCAATGAGATTCCTAATCCGTACCCTCTTCCTGGTGAAACTCCTCCTCCTCCACCTCCCACAGATCCACCTTCCCCTCCACCTGCCCCACCTATAGATGGCAGTGTGACGCCAGAGACAGAGCCTCAAACTAAAACAGACTCACCTGACCAGCAGAGAGCACCTCCTTCTGATCACCAGCAGAGAGCGCCTCCTTCTGATCACCAGCAGAGAGCGCCTCCCTCTGATGACAAGCAGAGGGCGCCTCCCTCTGATGACAAGCAGAGGGCGCCTCCCTCTGATGACCAGCAGAGGGTGCCTCCTCATGAGGACCAGCAGAGAGCGCCTCCCTCTGAGGATCAGCAGAGGGCGCCTCCTCATGAGGACCAGCAGAGAGCACCTCCCTCTGAGGACCAGCAGAGAGGGCCTCCCTCTGAGGTCCAGCAGAGGGCGCCTCCTCATGAGGACCAGCAGAGAGCGCCTCCCTCTGAGGTCCAGCATAGGGCGCCTCCTCATGAGGACCAGCAGAGAGCACCTC
>JBAMIG010000012.1:18179344-18197707 GCA_037177335.1 Kiunga ballochi | reverse complement strand
TCCAGCATAGGGCGCCTCCTCATGAGGACCAGCAGA
The DNA here is from genome assembly GCA_037177335.1 of Kiunga ballochi. Lineage (NCBI taxonomy): Eukaryota > Metazoa > Chordata > Actinopteri > Atheriniformes > Pseudomugilidae > Kiunga > Kiunga ballochi. Next base: position 18,197,671 of record JBAMIG010000012.1, on the reverse strand, counting down.
GAGCACCTCCCTCTGAGGACCAGCAGAGAGCGCCTCCCTCTAACCTTACCCCTGCCAAAGAATCTGTTCTTCATCGATCCACACAAAGCCTTAGCAGTACAGAGCAGGATACATACCTGTAGCTCCACAATTGTGAGTGTGTGTGTGTTTTATGTGTGTGTAGATGAAGCACCAGCACGCAATGGTCAAGAACCAGCCAGCCTTGCCAAAGTCTCTGACTGGCGCGCATTGTCATGATTAATATTCTTGTATTGGAGCATTTTGTATACGGTCTAAAACTGCTTCAGTGCTTTTGCCATTTGTCAGCATGAAGCAGATGTAACCTCCTCCTGTTGATGCTCTTATTCAGACCAGAGGACTCGATATCGCAATGAAGATAAGTTACCGAACTGCTGGGAGCAAAATATTTTCCTGAAATCTCTGCTATTATTTTTTTAGGTTGGTATTAAGTGATAAGGTGCCGCAGGTAATGCAACACTATTGAGTTAAGTCGTGCTACAGCAGCACGGGATATGAACTCACACAAGCTCCATGTTTTAACTATTCAAGTTCATTAGGGGGTTGGGTCACTAGAGGGCAGCCTGTCGCTGGTTTCATTCCTGTTTGTTTGTTAAGCTGACCACAGTCATGATGTAATTCACTAAATGCATGGGTGGCTGTTATGAGATTTAACCTTTTTTTTTTTTTTTTTTTTTTTTCTTTTGGAAGCAAATGTTTTACGTTTCCAATCTTGAACTTGGTGCTGTCGATCAGAATAATTGATAAATGTTTTAAGATGGAGTTTTGTCTTTGAGCTGGTCCTGCTAGTGCCTCATTTCAATATCGTTTGAATTCTTGTGGTCCGAACTATGTATAAACTGCAGTTTTCACTGTGCCAGGCACTTTCAGCCACTTTACAGCAGCACTAATTCATGTTGCTTGGACAGCAGAGGGGAAAACACTGGACATTCCTCTCTCTATGACACATTCCTGCCTTCTTAAAAGCTAAACCATTTAAAAACGGTCTTGCCAAACACAAATCTAGATGATGCATTTATCTGTTATGTGTTTCCTGTCAGACCAGGACTGTACAAACCACCCAATGGTGCTGGGCTTCTTCCTCTTGGCGCTACTTGAGAATCAATAAGATGTGTCTAATTTTTGCTAGAATTTCCAAAGCAGGTCAAGACTGTTTTTCCTGAGACAATTGACAAATGTTACCCGTTAGGCTCATTGTTTGTATATGATCTAGAGGGAATATAATTTCCACATTAACTGGGAGGTTTGTAGCAGTTTTCCACTGAAGCTCTGCTGCATTTCTTTTGGGAAAGATGAAAACATCTAAGGGTTTCTTTTATTTTTGTTACAAAACCTGGTAAGCTGTTATTCATCACTCTTAAGTTCCATAATGGTGGTAAAGGGAGATTTGACAAACATAAGCACATACTGGTGGAATATGTTTGTGCACATAACGTTTTAAAAAAAGTGCATGTGCAGGTTGGTTACAAAACAGTGAGGTTGCACCTGTATGCATTAGTCTTCAGTTATCTGTATTGCGCTTCTTACTTTTCATTCACGTTGCATCTTAATTTAATGCTTTTTGTGTAGATATAACATGTAAAAAATATAAAAAACATTTCTGGAATGAAGTTACTTTGATGATATAATTCTAGGTTTTTATTGAGCAGTAAAAGAAACCACACAGGAAGCATCTCTAAGCCGCATATCTGTGGCAGAAAAGTTTATCTCAACATTTGTAACATTAGAAAAAAAATCATCTTTTGTCTTGAATTTGGATGAAATTCAGTCCCTTTTTTTCCTTTAACTACTCTTCAAACAGGCTGGTATTATTTTTACCACTTTGACAACCCCAGTGCTGGATTTTATCAAATATTTCTAAGTAAAAATTTGGGTTCAACGCAGTTAAAAATGTTTGTTACATGTCCGTCTGCTATCAGCCTGTAGTATGTTAAGTATTTTGACTTGCATCCTGTGTATATGCAGTTTCTTGTATTCACCAGCAGATGGAGCACTGAAGTCAGTTTGAAATGATGGGGAACATAATAAAATACCTTTGGGGTCTCAACATGCCTTCATTAATGTTCTATTTTGTGTGTAAATTGTTGCATCACATTAAAATGTGACTCAGTGGCTCATTTAACTACATATTTGCATTTGGTGATGTCACAGCTATACTTTTGAATAAAGACTTTTAACCTATGCATCTATTTCTGTACACCGTTCATTTAGTCGTGTATTTGTGAAATGAGTTGTTCACTCGTAAGGAGCTGGGAAGCTTGGTTTTTGTGTCGATACACAAAGTGGAGTCGTTTCCAACAATGATGAATTTTTAGGGGTGTTTTACACAGACACAAACTCTTTTGTATGCTTTCAGTGTTTCTTTGTATGCTAGGCTCTGGATAAAGTTAGATTTAAAAGAAAAGCACGCAGCTACATCATTACTGGTATTATTTTTTAAGTTAAAGTTAGTGGGAAAACAGGGCTGATGGGTTGTCTTGCAGCCAGAGGTGCTGGGGATATTTTCACAACTGTCTTTTATACGGTGAATGATTGGCTCCATTTCATTGCTGATATCTGCAGAATTGAGTTAATACATGTTATACTCCCTTTCACAGTGCCATTCTGTGTGTGTCATCTCAGACATCCCAGCATGTTACAGAATCTTATCAAATGGGAGTCCATGATCTGGTGTCAGACTGTCTGGGCATCCTGCTTGCAAAAGAGATATTGTGAACCCAAAGAAGGAGTATGTACACAACATATTTGACCTCACAGCCTTTCTCTTTAGCATCAGTGACTCTTACTCCCTGAAGAGGTCATTCCTGCTCTTTTCTCTTGTTTAGACTAATAACAGGTTGCTTAATGCCGCATGCCCCTTTTCCCCACCTCAAGGTGTGGGATATTAGAGGTTTTTGCCTCAGGCTTGAAAGAGTTCATCGCAAATGGCTCCCTTGATGACCTCGGTAAGCCAGCCAGCTCGTTCCTAATCGCCCAGCAAGGTGTGAGCTGCAGCTGTTGACCTCTTGTCATCAGGAATTCAGCGTGGCAATTAACAAAGACATTTAGAAATGGTCACTAGCCAAACCTTGGTATGGCACATTAGACTTTATCAGTATCGCTGCAGGTGCAGCAAAAATGGCAAATATATTAGAGAGTAACTGTTGATGGCTATTAATCATACTTGCACGCTGTGTTATTCCACCGAGGCCATTAGGAAGCAATATAATATCTGTTGATATTTCCTCACATGAGGCAAAGCAACAGTTAACGGTCTAGGTCCCTAAGGAATGCATGCACCATCACGCTTTCCCTCTTTGCATCGGACACCTGGCCTTCTTTCAGTGCCACCGTGCCATTTACATCTCAAAGGGGGATGACCAAGAAGGCTCTCTCTGTGCTCCCTTCCTTACTCCAGAAATGATCTGATTTATCTCTTCATCAACGGAAATATATGCCTTTAGAAGGGCACCCCACCTCTATCATCCCCAGCTAACAGAGATGGGATACGGAGCTGCAAAAAGAGAGACTTGTGATCCTTCGTGTGATCCAGGACCCAACGGACCCCCTGTCACAGTGCTTGATTCATGTGATGCGGGTGACTTTCTCTCTGCTCCCAGGTTCAATGTGATGGGGTCTGGGGGGGAGTTTGGTTGTGCAGTGTGGAGCATAAAGCAAGGCAAAAGTGTCGGTCCTCCTGAGGTATCCAATTCCCACGTTTGATGGAGCATGACAGGAGGGCTCTGGTTAGATTAAAAAGCTGCAGTAACAAATATGAGGGCAGACACTGGGATTATCTGTGCAGGTTAACTTTTCATTCCAGTGGGAATATATAAAGTTATTTATTATGCTGAGGGAAAACATTAGTCTTTGTGCAAGAGGCATTAAGAAGAGATCCCTGCTCTAAGGCCCAGGGTAGATAATTGAATTATCCCTATGTAGTTGTTTTTTTGTGTGGACCCTCTCAAAGGAGAAAACTTGCTTTTATCTTTCTTTTATAGCATTAAGAACAGCTTATTCATTTTTTCCCTTCACATTCATGACCTGTATCATCTATAACTGCCTTTTTATCTTTTGTGCAGAAACTAATGGCAGTAAAAAAGCCCGTCTGAAGTCTCATCTCTGGCCTTGTACAATCCTTCTGGATGGAAACGCAACAGCTCCCTTACCAAACATAGCTTTGTAATTGTTTTTCCACCCTTTGACTCCCGTGAGCTATTTTAGACCATCTAAAACAGAGACTACTCCTAACTAATGTTATGAATGCTTGTTAATGTTTTAAGTTTGGAGAAGTCTCACAGAGTCTGACCAATAAGGCTCTACCTTCTTTGGAAATGTTCTTTTGGCACCTATGCAGTTTCCATTGCGTAATCTAGTTCCCATTTAGGGATGACAAATGTCTATACATATGGATTATACTTGGCTGGTATTAAATATAAAGTGGAATAACAGAAAAATTCTCTTGGGTGCTTTAAATGTCATTCCAGTTCCAGTTCCAGCTGCTCCCAGTGGACTTTCTGTACTGTTTTAAGGGTCGTATGAAAATGAACATCCTGAGGATGGATGAGAGGTGGGTTTCTCTAAAAGAGCAAACAGCTCTTAGCGTTCTTTATGGTAGCTTTCAACTCCACATTTAAGTTGTAAACCATCTTAACTGTGATTATTAACCCTATCTGCACATTAAAGGTTAAAATAAAAACAATTAGCTTTTAATATTTTTAGTAATGTTACAGCCTATTTAATTATAAATCTACACCACTGAATATGAAACAACTTTCTCTATATATTCTTTGATTTTTAGACTGCCCACCTGAAATAAATTCATACCTTTTTAATAATACTGGTTTCATAACAATCCCCTTTGCAGGCATTAAAAAGTCAGTCATTTCACTCCGATCACAAAGAGCAAAGAGCCTGTTTCTGTCAAGAGAGATTCAAACGTGTGTGAGAGCTAAAATGCTAAGTGAGGCGTAGTAAATGAATCTGCTAATCACCTGCCTGCCGCTGTGCCCACAGGATATTTCAGCTGCAAGCAGAGGGCGTGTGAGGGTTACATGGGGGTAAGAGGAGCACACCTGCATGGCTGTCATACCCCTTGAGAAGTTTCAGGCTTGTTTTAATCTCCGTCACTTGCCCCCCTCTTCTTCCCCAAACCCTGCAGCACCCATCATCCTGACCTCTTTATCCTAACTTCCTTTGGCTCAAGAGGGCCAGGGGCATGCTCAATTATGATGGTGAAGTCTTGTCAAGTAAATGAAGCAAACCCCACCCCGATCCTCTGTTTTGTCTGAAACAAGTTCTCTAATTTATGACAAAGATGAAACAAGTTGCTGTTAAGCAACCTCTCATTCAGAGTTGGCTTCCCTGCTTTCTTTCCCCTCCCTGTGTCTCCTGCTTTTTCTTTATAGATGGGCCTGGTAAACAGTAATTACCTAAGACAGGTAGAGTGTTGGCCTAAAAGAAGCCCTCTCTGGGTGTTTGTTTACATGTGTGTGCCTGCGGAGGCCTCTGGCCAGTGGGTGATGAGTTACAGACACAGATGGTGGGCATCAGCAGCCTGGCTGGGGGCAGATTAGCAGCCTACCGGTGTCTAAGCAGCCCTGACACAGCTCCCACTCCCACTGAGTCCCAGAGGAGAGCCTGTCTGTAACTCTACTCGCTTTGGAAAGCCTCATGTGTTGATGGAGGCCGACCATGGGCTTATCTCGTCTCATTCCGACACCAGTGGGCCTTAGTGGGCTTGGGGCTCCCAGTGAGAAGGGGAGGGGTGTCTGGTAGGGATGTCTGCATGAGCGGCTTTGTTTTGAAAAAGTCATTCTCTTGCCCATGAGAGGCACAGATTCGGTAATTAGAGGTAACCTTACACCAATAAATGGCAACTTGTCAAATACGTATTTGCACCTTCATAGGATTTACCCAGGTCGCAAATATTCCCATTCAATTATCTACTCATTATTGTTCTTCTTCACTGACAAAATCCTGGGATTCAATGGTCTCTGGGCTAATGTCAGATGGCGCCAAGCATACGTGCCACCTCCATATAGATATGAAGGTGACCCTCTCCTCTGATGCATGAAAAATGCTTACAGTGCAGTTTGGGGCCATTATGCTATACTCACTGCACTGGACAGGAAGCAAAGTTCAAACAGCTCTGGCCAAAGGTCAGCCAGATGCAGAGTGGAGGGTGCAGAAGTGGGGAGACTGGGCAGGCTGTGGGTTAGTGTTCAGCAGTATGTTTATTTTATAAACAGTGGAAGCAGATTAGTATTGGAGCCAAGCTCCCTCAACCATATGGGGAGGATGTCCTCTGTGCATGGCGGCTCTTAACAAACCATTGTCCGCATAGCTTGAGACGCACAGTCACTGGCATCATTTCTGGTCACTACTAATGATAAGTTGATATTGTTGCCAACACGCGTGTGTGAATGCTGGGATGTGTGGTCTGCTCAGCTTCCATTCTCAGCATAATAGACTATTGAATGATTGTGTTAGCAGTGCCTAACGTGCTTTGAGTCATTAGTGGTGTTGGCACATGCAGGCCCTCGTCACTGCTGAGCCAGGAGGTAAAAACAGGAAATGAATGTATCCCCGCCACCCTCAGTCTAATGAATCCTCCCCGAAGATGTTTGCATGCTGTTCATCTCCTGAAGACTCACAGCCCCTTCCTGCCATTGTTTTGGGTTTTTTGTGAGGCGCTCTAGAAGTGGAGTCTCTGACCAAAGCTGCCATTTCTTAACCACACCGATGGTTCTCCATCAACACTTAGGGCTTTAAGCAAAACACTTGTTTCAGCACCTTACTGTAATACGAGTATACACACTTTACAATAGTTGAACCAAATAGGAAATCAGATCTGACATCTCAGAAACTTTTCCATAGCTTATTTAAGATGCTCCACTCGGTGTGGTTTTAATGGGCTGGTGGGAGGTAAGTATCGTTTAGTGTTCAAGGAATAAAATAACACTCATCTCACTTCTTATGTGGAGATATTTGATGATGATGATGATGATGACAAAATGTTCTGTTTAAACAAACACTTTCTGAGCTCATATGTCACTTTTTTTCCTAAAATAAGCCTGCATTCAGAGAAATTAAAGGTTTCTATCCGATCTTTATGGTTCATTTAATGAGTAAAAGTTTCATGTGAATCAGTAATCTGCACAGGTTCAAGCACTATAAAAAAAGGGAGCAACATTTTAGTTTTAGAAGTTCTCTCTCCCTCTTCATCAGACAGCATCTGTATACTTTATCACGTTTCATGTTTAAATTTAGACAGGGTGAGAGGATGTGGATGCTTAGCAGCATGGTTGAGGGTTATCCAGAGAAATAGTACAGAAAAACTGAACAGGACTGGCTTGCAGAAATAGCTCATGGTAAACAGTACAACACAAAGCAGGTTGGTTTCCTATGGAAAAGGATCAATGTGTGTTTTTCTGTTATTTGCAGTTAGTTGTAAGAGTTAAGCAGCAGCACAGGAATCAGCACACAGGGTGTTGTGTCTCCAGAGCTTCCCCTTCTGGCTGGGTTAGGAGGGCAGTGTTAACAGGTCCTACTGCTGTGCCCTCATACTCTTGCAGCTGCAATGCCACAAGTGGTCACAAAACAATGCTGGTTCATTGAGGATCACAGCTCACAACAACTGATTGTCAATCAAATCCATCATAAAAGCTTTCCCATTGCATGAATTAAAAAGCAACAGTGGAGGATTCAGCCGAACAGTTTCCAATTCATTAAACCCCTGATCCCAAATATTTATGCACTCCTGGAGAGTGGGTCCATAATGTACTACATCTCCAAGGGGAACATAAAGCTGAAAGCTGCAGGGATTACCACAAATTTTTGCTTTGTGCATATGCAGAACATCACGTAATGCTAAAGCTGTAACAATAACCATTTACATCATAGGAATCTGCATTGCAGCACATTTGAGGAATCAGATTAATAGTGAAATGTTAATTATAACTAATTTTTTAATTTGTAAACTTTGTTGTTGTTTCAAAGTTTAATTTTCCTGCTGTCAGGAAATCTTGGTTTAATCTTTTGTTAATTTAATTTCAATGTTCTGCATTAGTGAGTGTTGAACTTTACTGTAATGAAAACAAACCACCTCATGGCACAAAATAACTTCACTGTAACTGGAGTCAACGAAGCCACGCAGAAACACATGTGCAGTCTGAGCCGCAGCTAACGTTTCGTTCATGCACTAATATGAGCTCATTATGCCGTATCATAAATCTTGCTGTGGCCATGATTGCATGTGTGCACCGGTGTCACTTCAAGTCAACTCCAGACTAACATCTGCTCCAGGCCTCAGGTCATGAAAGATGTAAGAATGTGATTGCTGCAGATGAGAAAAATCACTGAGAAGCATAGAACACAAGTACGATTCAGAGATGCTTAATTGTGCTTTCCCTTTCCATTTAACTGCAATTACAAGGAGCACTAACAGATACATGCAGTTCACAGCTTTTATTAACTTTTAGGCCGAAAAAGGCCAAATGTGAGCCCATTTTCCTAACATGTCAAGTGAAAAATGTGTGCTATCTGATGTTTTTGAGTGAACTACGATGTAATATGAGCAGAGTGGCCTTGGAGAAGGGGAGATGCATGAGGTAGTAGGGCCCTGAGAAAGAGAAGCTATACGGGAATGACGTGCAAGCTGCACTGACTGTGGAGATTAGGAGCGAGCAAGCTGGCGCTGCCTGTGATAACAGCAGGAAAGATGATAAAGGAGGAGAGGATTCTTGTATGTTCCCTGTGGAAAAGTCTTCTTCCACAGGAGGCTTATAGCAAGCAGCAAGTGTAATCGTAGATGCACAATCTCTACAAGATAGGAAGACATCATATGAATGAGTAAACATCAGATTAACATCTGTGTCTCCTTCCAATCATTTTACACCCATTTGCATGAACTTTTAGTCTCTTTTATCTGTTTCTCTCTGGTTATTTTGCATACCAATGACTCCTCTGTGTTCTTATCATTCTCAATGTATTTTTTTTTTACATTTTGATCCAATTTTTGCATTTCATGCCATCTTTTTACATTTTGCCTTAAGCAATGGGCTTTTTGAACAACTCTTCCTGGACTTAGGACAGCACCTTTGTTTCCTGTCTTTTCTTACTGGATGAACTGATTAATCCAGGTGTGTCTGGCCATTGCTGTCATGGTTACTAATGTTGGGCACAACTAGGATCTGTCCTGTAATGAAAGACAGGAAACAAAGGAGCTGTTCTGAGTTCAGGAAGTAGCTAAGTTGTCTTTATTTTGCATTTCTCTAAGCCCCTAAAAGCTTTGTTGTCCTTTCTGACTTTTGAATAATTTAGTCTATCTGTGCTTTATTTCTGCCTTTTTGTGGTTGAGCTATTTTGGATCTCTTGGTGGTGATTTAATTACCTTTCTGGCATGAGGTATCAGTGGGACTTCAGGGCACGAGCCTAAGAGTCAAAGGTGAAAGTGTTACTGCTGGGCGTGTGTTCGATTTGACTGTTTCAATCATCCTCCTATCCTATCACAGGAAGGTAGCCTGCTGATCATGCTGCATTTCGGTTTTCCATTCGAGAGCTGGCTCCTAACAGAAGCCTAAGATGATCCCTGTCAGCTATTGTCTCCACCTTTGGTGCCTCAATCTATAGACCTATGCTCTTCAGCATTTCCAGATGGCACAGGTTCTCTCAATTTAATGACAAATTAGATACTTGATCCCTATACTTATAACTTCTGTGAAACCCGCATCTGAGAGAGACATCTTCATCTTAAAAGGACGGTAATAAAAGCAGCCTTGTTAGGTTGTGCTGTTATTCCAAGCTGCTGGTTCCAGCTGAAAGAACTAGTAGGAACCATAGCGCAGGAGGCCTGTAATTAGATGACAATGGGCCTCTCTCTGGTGCACATATTGACGACCACAGAATTATTGATCAAAGATGCAGTGACAGGAAGAGTAGGGGGAGCAACAGGCCTGGTATAGATGTTTGGCTGTGTGAACAACAGGTGACATACATCTTGCAGGCAGAGAAGTAATTCTGGCCTGAAGAGAGTAATTATATCAGAAGGGGGGCTGCCACCCAGAAAAAGCCCCACGCTGGAAGAAAGATGTCTGACAGCAAAGCTCCTTTGAGATTAGGTAATGCACAAGTGGTCATTTTTCATCTTGTACTGAAACTTGTGGTATGCTGAAAGCAGTAGACAAGAAGGCTAATTACAAAGCATCTGGAGGTGCTATATAGCAATAATAATAAAAAAAATTCTCCTCACCCCTGCATCTTACTAAAGCTTTTTACATATGAGCTTATCGCTGCAGGGAAATCCTAAGCCTGGCAGAAAGTAAGCTCTAGGGTGAGCAAACAGTCATTAGAAAAGAGCTTCTTCTGCTGCTTAAACTCATTTTTAGACTGTAATCCGTGTTCATTTGTAAAAGATTTACTATAGAGAAAGGAAAAAAAGCTATTATATCTCACTGTGTTACCTGATACTTACTGGGATTTACTAAATTGGTCACCCTTAAGTATCCCAAAACTATGGTAAATCCCACTTAGCACTGCATCAATATGAACTTTGATCTGTTTACTAAAATAGACTCTTTTCCTTCTGCTCCGCAGTTAAACATCAGCAAAAATGTGTCAAATACAGTAGCACATTCAATTTGAATGATCCGGTCCTGGTCAAATGGATCCATTGACGACTGCTCCACACGTGTGTTAGTACTTTGCAACAAGGCATGGGCCCAGATGTGAGGTGGAAGTGGTCCAGCTGGGGCTTCACTTCTTTCCTCCCCCTGGCCCACATGCTTCAGATATCACTCTAATGTTATGGCAGTGGTTGCTGTGGTCAGGCCAGGAGGCCCTATTCACCTCTGAGAAAAAAAGAAATGTTCTCTCTGTGTTCCTAAATCCTTTCATTCAGCATCTATACTGTCACCAGGCAGCTCCAGGTGATAACTTTTCATTTTATTACTGGATTATACCATGTAATCCATGCAGCTTGTCCTTTCTTTTTATTGGTACAAGCTATGCGTAAAACCCTTCTGGTGGTGTGTTTTCAGATCACTGCTGAAAGGGGGACTGGGAGTGGAGGTTCAAGGGGCCCCTCGGGAAGTCATATTAACAAAGAATTTACTTGTGTGACGACAGGAGCAGCCTGTACAATATTAACAAAGCTGAATACTGTACTGTGCTCTCCTGTTTGCTGCTTATATGGAATGTATAGCTTTGCATTTACAGCAGCCTCATGCGGACATAATTTCTCCATGATTAAAAATGAACATAAAAGCAGACAAGGACAAATACAACAGTGACATTTCTTCAGGGTCAGCGTTGCAGCAACAGCTCACTATGACTAATCAGCTGTGCTGCTGTTGTAGATAGTGGAAATCTTTTGCATAGTGGGTCACTTATTCCTGCAGCAGCAAGAAAAGCTGCAGAAATGGTCCTCCTTTAATTCCCTCTCTATGGGGCATTAAAAGTCATGCATCATATACATAAAGTTCAGCTCTCTCCCTGTGCATCGCCTACTTTGTGAAATATTTAGTGCGGTTGTTGTGCCCACTGCATTTAGGTGATGTGGATGAAGACCCCTCGTTTTCTCTTTCTCTTTGTCTTGCTCTCTCTCTCTCTCTCTCTCTTTCTCTCTCTCTGTTATTCTGCATTATAATTTGAACTTGGGTGCATTGGGACCATTGCTCACACATTATTATTTTGGTTTTTATCCATGACCTCTATCACCCTATCAATGCATTAGGTCATACCAGAGATTTACACATCCCTTCCCTTGCTTCCTCTTATCCTTGGGATGTTTTGGCATCATCTTCAAAAGCATCCTCCCCTCCAACACCTGCTTTTATGTGTAATACTTTGTGCTTTGTGTTGACGGTCACGTTAAGAGTTTCTTGTCATTGTTTTTCTTTTTCAGTGTTCCTCCCCGCAAATCATAATCAGGTCTCAAATACTCAGACAGTTGGAATTATCCTACCAAAAATAACAAAATAAGAATAAATAAGCATGTAATTCATCTCTCTGGTATGTGCAGTGGGATTCTTTTTGAATGGGCTTATTTGAACCTGATTTAAGGTGAGAAATGAGGACTGACCACAGGAATTACATCCCTATTTCAATCAATAGAATCCAGAAATAAAATGACCCTGGATACTTTTTTAGCCTTAAATGTTTTTCGAAGCCCTAAGATGTGATGTAAACCTGAGCAGACCGAACCAGATTGGCAGAAATGGGACATGTGGAGTCACAGAGCAATCCACATGAATAAATCAATCTCTGCAAATCTCAACCTGACTTCTGGGTAATCTCAATATTACTGTCTCCCTGCAAGCGCTGTCTTTTAAAGTGAAACTTTTCCCTTTAAACTCTCTTTTGCTTATTGAGTCACACATGAGTCCCATCAGTAAGGATGCACGCTCTGAGCCCTGACGATAACAATGAGCTTGAAAGATCACTTTAATTTCAACCTGTTTGAATACTACTGAGATTATTTCCCTGATACTAATTTAAAAAGCGTTTATCTTTCGCTTTCCATTGCTCTCACAGAGCTCAGGAGACTTGTAAAATCAGTGCACAGATGCATTTGCAGAAATGGTGATTCATGAAGATGTTCTGATAGCACAGTGGTCCACCACCTAACTGTGACCGATCCCATTCTTTCTATCTTAACTACTTCCTTTTTAATAAAGCTGAATTTACAGGTGATCATAATTTAAAAGAAAGAGGTGCTTATGTTCTGCTTTCACCTGGATGTGATGCTGACAGAGGTTCAGAGTTTAAAATGACACATTTAGACTTAATTGCATTTTTATGTTAAACAAAAAAGATAAGGTTCTCTTTCAAACAAAAGAGACTGAAATAATGGATCCATTATTAAAATATTTTCTTGTTTTCTGTCAATCTAATAACACAGTGAGCTCCAGTTAGGACAAACACAATCTACACCAGTTTCTGGCCTCTTCCTGACCACTGACTTCCTGAGTAATGATACTTCAGTCTCACCTTCACCCTGCTGAGTCTCTCCTCTCCCCTTTTCATTGCTGCTCCCGTTTTCTCCTTATGAAAACAGGAAGAGGGTGTGTTTGAAGAAGCAGAGCCTGAGGAGTCAAGCCGTTCACCACTGACTGTCTATAGCTTCTCTGCATGTGTGTGTATATGCATGCCAGGATAATTGCCTACAGGGAGCCTCCGAATGCCTTACTCTTGTTTCTCCATCTCTCTAGGGATTGTCAGTATTTGCTTTAGGCATTGTGCCCCAAAGACAACATCTTAAGTTTTGTATATGTGGCATGCTATCTGAAACATGTTGGAGCCCGTGTCTCTTGCACATAAAAACACATCTATTAGCTCAAATGCGTGAGCAAATACAGCCATGTTTACCTGGACATTTTAAACTGGTCAGACGTAATTTGAAACGTTATATTGTGCGGTTAAAGCTCAGCATGGCCCCTTTTCTGGCCAAGCAGAAGCATGTGCATCATTGGGATGTGTAGCATTGCAAGTGGAGTCTTTGCCTGGCAAAATTCAGGCTTGTGGGGGATTTGAAGAGAGCTGGGCCTTGTCTCTTTCCATCCCAGCAGGAGCTGTCATGAAGACCACAGTGTCCCGCTGCAGAGCCGCTCTCCCATCGGGTGTAGGGCAGAGGCCAGCGTCAGGTCACAAAGCTGGCTTCTGCGGCTTTTACCAAGCCCGCCATGCTCTCCCACGGTGTATAACAGCCAGAGTATATACAATCTGACAATCCACGCTTGCAAAACAAAAGAAGGCGGCTGAGACTTAGAGCGTTTTCTGCCTGTACAGTGTAACTGGAGCATTAAAGTCTAACCCGTTGATTAGAATCTAGATAATGTTTTGCACAAGTTATTTTGTTTTGAGATTATGGGCAATTTAAATGCAATTGCATTTAGTATCTGGAGCTGCTGTTACGTTACACCACATTTCAGCTGAGAGAGAAACGAGTATTAACTGTCTTATCACAGAAAATGAACCCCATTACCCACATTTTATGATTAAATTGCCTCGCTTGGTGGTTAATTGCATGCTGCTGGTATTTTGTCTGATAAGATGTTCCTCTGTGAAAAGTCAGCGGGCCTCCTCCTTTCTGCCCTGTGGTGCTTGCTAGCTGAGGAATTCAATGTGTCTATCAATGGGCTGCCCGGGTCAGCTAGATGCTGGCATGTAATGTGTGGAAAATCTCCTTAAAGTTAGGAAAGAAAGTAAGAAATGTGTGGCTAAATAAGTTAAGACGCAGCGTGAGAACATATGTTTTCAGGTATTTTTGTGTTTGTGATATTGTTGTTTTCAAAAGGTCCATCAGACAGCCAGGGGAGCAATTCCTGAGAACCTCTTTCATTTATGCATTTACATGTAATTGAACATTATACTGAAAGCTGTGGGGAGAATATAGTGAGCTTATCTTTGACAGCAGCAGCCTGTAACTTCAGAGGGTCTTAATGATGACAGGAGTGTCTGAACGACACAGAACTGCCTTTGAAACTTCTGATCTAAAGAGGAGCCCGCTAGGAGTCGTGTCTTCTGAACAATAACAGCACCGGTGGCCAGGCTATTAACAGAAGTGTCCGTGGCCGGGCCAAGTACCGCCTGCTCCTTCTCAACTATATCAACGCTTACAATGTAATGTTGTAATCCTTCCTGTGAAATTTACTATAAGGACTATAAATCTTTCCAAGCCTGTGTCTCATTTCCTTCTTCAGAGCAGTGCAGCTGGGAAGATCCAAGTTCCTTTTCCCTCTTCGCTTTTGCCAAAGTGTAAAGATGTTTTCTGGGAACCACTGTGTCAGTTCCTCTGCTGCTTCACATCTTCAGGGCTGAGATGCAAGTTCCTCTGTTCCTCTGCCTTTTATTCTGCTTGTACTAGAAATATGAACTTAATTGTAATATTTTTATTTTAAACTTCCATCCATCCATTTTTTTACTGCTTATCTGCTTATTTTAAACTTAATTTACTTTAATTTAACCTTTATTTAACCGGTTGAACTTGTTGAGATTAAAAATCTTTTTTTAGAACCACAAAAACCATTAAAAATAAAACATTTGCAATAAATAATTAAAACTGTGAAATCAGTTTGTCAGCTAAAACATCTGATGCACAAAAATGAATCCTCACAGACCTTTAACAGTCTCTTAAACATATTTCATTCAAACACGTGCTGAAATATGTTTTATATATTTTAATTTTATAAACTTAAACAAAGTTTTATAACAGACTATCCTGAGGCAGAGTTGGGGAAAAGTGATAACTTTTCTTGTAATACCATGTCACAGATTGATCTGTTAAAAGTTTCCAGTCTTCTCAGTGGTTTGACACAGACAGATAATCTCTACACACATCTGATAACTCCTCCAGACTTTGGGAACCTCCTGAGTTTTTCTGAATGACCTCTGACAGTCCATCCATTTTCTATACCACTTATTCCAATTTAGGATAGCGACTGGCTGGAACTTATTTCAGCAATTACTGGGTGAGAAGCAGGATACACCTCAACGAGTCGCAAGTCTATCAAAGTGCTGACAGCGACTGACACTTTGACCTTTTTTGCTTTTATTAAAATACCTTTCCAAAAACTGGATTTCTTCAGTGTTTCATACATTAGTGATTAGATAGCTCCATCATTTTCATCATTTTTCTTTATTAAATCCTACAGATTTATTGGGTGGATTCATTGATTTTTCATGCTGCTTCACCTGATGAAGCACCAGTAAATGAGAGATAACTCCCAGTAACCCCACATTGCGCAATACAGTGTGGAAGTTTACACTTGGTTTACAATATGTGATACAAAACTATCTTTAGAGAAAAAATACTTGGTAGATGTCATACTATTTGTAATCCATGGATTTGACGTTGCATGACCCGTACAGAAATGCTTATTCTGAAAGCAGGGGATGATGATGTTATGAGCCGTCTAGAGCTGCTGAAGAGCTCACAGGTTACATATCTCAGTATCAAGTATGAACTTGCTTAGAACTTGAGAATAAGGGCTTTAAAACCCAAGTATGAGAAATAAAAAACGGCATTTTGTCTAACAACAATCGAAATCCCGGTAATGTGGTGGCTAGCACCACAGCCTCACATCAGCCCGAGTCGTGGCCTTTCTGTGTAGAGTTTGCATGTTCTCCTGGTGTTAGCGGGCGCTCTCTCCCAGTTCTTCCTCCCCCTGTCCAGAGAAATGCATGTTAGGTGTGATTGTGTGTGTTACTGGTTGTTTGCCTCTTTGTTGCATTTGATGGATTGGCAACCTGTCCAGGATGTCCAGGACAGGCACCAGCTATTTACCACACTGAATTTGAAAAAGTGGTTCAGATGGATAATGAAAAATTACTTAATTGGGTAAAGGCTGCAAAAATTCAGAAAACAGATTAGACTGGTTAGAGACAGAGCTGGGGTAGCCTTTTATCCCTGATTGAGTTCATTTTCCTGAGAAAGCATCAAGGATACAGTTCCTGTTTATCCAGGAAAGTCACTATTACACAACCTTGCTATCCATGCTGAACTTACATACATCTACTTATAGTTGGTGGGAAAATGTAATAAATCATCTTATTTAAGCATAAAAAATAGGACTAATCCTTAACTGATTACTCTTTTGACTGATGTTATTATGCTGTTACCACCTTTTTATTGACCCATTTAAGCAGTGCCTCAAAGGTCAAAGGTCAAACCTGAGTAATGGAATCTGTAGCCTGTAGTGACTGCAGTACAGACCTGTTGACCTGGGCATTGTCTAAGTCAGCCTCAGGTTCATTAGTCTGACAGGTTAAGGTGAGTATGATCGGCGCTGCCTCGTCACTTACTGCTCTCTCAGGAATGTTGCATCCATACTAATGTGTGCCTGAAAGGGGCCCTTAAAAGCTAAAGCAGCCTAACTTAAAGTGTGGGCATAAATTTTTCTAAATTCCTACCTTTCTGTCAAATATATTGCTGCAGAAGAAAGGGAGTGGTGTTGAAATGAGTGTTGTGGTATACTTTAACTGTGAGGAACAAATCTGTGTCTTTGCTGTGTTTGAACTTATTGACATTAAAATTCACACAATGCTGTTTAATTATGCAAAATTTATCACCAGTGGGATTTATTTTTGTAAGGGTGGCTCCTCCCCTGCTTAGCAACACATGGGACAGCACCACAAGCCAAAACGTTTATATCAAATCTTTCCTGTTTGTGACTTGATGCCTTTACTGACCTGCATCTGTTTGTTCTCCCCTTTTTATTAATGGCACCTTGAAGGGTGCCAACAGTGGAAAAACTCATATTCTCATGCGAGGTCAAGCTGTGTTTGACATCTATCTGCAAACAATATGCAACACAATGGAGCTCTCGGTTTCTCAGACTCAACATATTCTCGGCGCTGCCTTCCAGTTGACCAGCTGACCACAGGAGAGTTCAGCCTCCAGACTCTGTGCAGTTTCCTCTGCCTGCCCATGGAGGATACTTCACTACCTCCTGTTTATGCTGCACACTGGAAGCAAAAGAAAGTGGTGGAGACAGAGTAGAAAAAGGCTTTGACATAGCAGGGAGCATGTATGGTAACTGGTATCATCCTGCTATTGTGGGTGCTTTCTCCAAGAATGAATGAAGCGGTGGCTGAGTTATTAAGGCTTTGAAACCAGCGCTGATGAAGGTCTGCATCCTCTTATTAGGGTGATGAAAACACAGATGAAGGAGGAAGCTTGGAGATTTGTCAAATCACATTATAAAAATACATTTTGGCTCAGATTCCTGTATTGTTCATTGTTTTTATTCATACTAACATCCAAATTTGAATAAATGAATAGTCTTATCCAAAATAAGAACCAACTAAGGGGGTTATTGGTTGTCATTGTGCTGGCTGGGTAAAAGGGCAGGGTGTGGACATGTTGTGACCCCATGGGTTGTTAATGAAGGGCGAGTCCGAACTGGGAGACAGATCTGACCAGTGCCCTCTTCTTTGCTCGGAGGTCTGCCTGATGGATGGGATCTAATCAGCAGCAGACAGACCAGCTACAGGAAACATCTCCCCATCACGTTTACGGAAACCAGCACTTCTCCAGAGACTTGCTGATAGCCGCAGAGGGAGAGGGGGCGGGAGGCTGAAAACAATTGGATTCTCCCTTTTTTTGTGCAAAGAAAATTAGCGGACCGTGTACTTTTCACTAACCAGAGTATGATTTATGGGCTTGCAGCCAAATGGCCTATTTGAACAATACAGTAGCCTAAAGCTTGATTGCTTTTAAAACATCGGCCCAAATCTTATTTTGGGAAAAGTGTTCTTTACAACACAAGTACAAGATATGTGATATGTGCCTTTAAATATTCTTAACTTGAGCTGAATAGAAAAATAAAT
>JBAMIG010000012.1:18150969-18161550 GCA_037177335.1 Kiunga ballochi | reverse complement strand
GTAGGAAAGGCCAGGGCCCTCTGCACATACTAATCGGCGCTGCTGCTGGATCGTTAGGCAAGAGATGCTGCTTCCGTGGACCGCTTGCCTTGGCCAGACCTGAATGTGCAGCATGGAGCTTCACCCCCTCCGGATATGGTTGCTCGGGACTCATCGCCCTTCAGACACAAAGGTTCTCTTCACATCCTTCTCTATCTAGTCCGTTGTGGGAGGCCTGCTTTGAGGCACATTGCTTCTTGGGGCTGCTTTGAGGCTAAATACATCTCCTGTCACTGGTTGGTCCCAGTGCCAGTTCAGCTGTTGGAAGCACTCAGGTGTTCAGCTCATACCTTTAACAAAGGACTATAACCTTGCATAAATGTGGAGACAATAAATACACAGATGAATAAAATGAGAATGATAAAGTTTAGAAATATCTAACATCTGGTGAGCAAATGTTAATGAGTGAAAAGCATTGTTCATGTATGTGTATTTATGGGAAAGTATACAGGTATTTATGCAAAATTCATATGAACAATATGTTACTCGTATTCATATAGTAGCCAGGAAGATAATCTGTGGAAAGCAGTCCTCTGCTGTTTGGCCACTGGGGAGCAGTAAGTAACTGCAAATTTTTAAGAAGGCAAATGCTCTTCTCTTAACTCAGACTGGTCCCATCATGGAGCAAATACTCAACGTGGTCCTGTTGCTATTCACTTCACTGCTGATGCCAAGAAAACTCTAAAGTCATTCTTTGGGTGTAGATAAGCAGTGGATGCAAATCCATTAAGTATCTGCTCCTGATGAAATGAATAGAAGATGCCGTAAATGCTACTCTTTAACACTGTAGTGCAGGATAAAAGCATGCATTTACGAAGATAGACGGAAATATTCACAACCGATGTGGCTGTAGCGAGGTACAGATGTACAACATCTTCAGCCTTTTTGCTCTGGCTGACACAGAACCCATCTGAATGGGAGTCTTGTAAGGCTACACAACTCCTGCCATCTGTTGGTCAAAGTGTACAATTACAAAATAGAAACAGCTTTCATTTGGTTCATCAAAGTTTCACAGTATGTTACAGTTTTTCTTAGTCGCTTTGGTGGATTTCTCACATCACATCACTATTTACATTTGCACAACACTTAGTTCAACCTTCAGAATAATTAGTCATTCGTGCAGATCATAGTAGTTTAAATAATGTGCATTTTCACCACTCAGATGTCATCAGACAGTGGTTTGCAGCACATGATAGGATGCAGATGGAATATTTTCCTCCCTATGCACTCTTCCCTAAATCCAATAGAGGAATTTTTCTCTTACTGGAGGTGGAAGGTATATGACCGGCATTCACATACCAAAATGACCCTGCTAGCGGCCATGGCTGCAGCATGTGATGACATCACAGCAGAGTCCTGCAGAGGGTGGATCCTTCCTGCATTGCAAGAGATGATATTTGCTATGATGTAGATGAAAATATGTGGCCAAACAGAGAGAAGCGTCTGGATGTGCATGAAGATTTTATAGTACAATATATGTTCAGTTTCATTTGTACGGCAATATTGTTTAGTTATGCACAGCTTTGCCTAAAGAGAGTTTGTTTGTTGTAATTAAGGCTGATTTTTTTGTTTTGTTTTGTTTTTTACACAATGCTGTGAACAAATTAGATTTGCAAAGTAAAAACATATGCGGTAAAAATGTGAATTTTCATTTTCAGTGTCTTATACTCAGTTACTTTACTAAATATAGTGATGTCTAACTTTACTGTAGTTACAAATGGCTGTGCAAATAGTATATAAGGCCGCCCTGAGCATTTTTAGGTAGCATTACAAAGATATTACTTTTCTGCATCAGAAAACCTTTACAGAATAAACTGTCATATTGGAAACATGACAAAGCCATTTGATTATCTGGTTCATAAACTATGATGTCAGGACTTTTTATTTTGATGACGCTGACACTTTTATTGTCAGGAATATTTGCTTTTGAGGAATAAACTATCCATTTTGAGCAAGTGACATGCTTTTGCTGGTCATCAATTAGGTTTAGCAGTTTGTACACAGAACCCATCTGAATGGGAGTCTTGTAAGGCTACATAACTCCTGCTATCTATTGGTCAAAATGTACAATTACCAAAATAGCGACACCTTTCATTTGGTTCCTCAAAGTTACACAGCATGTTAAGCTGTTTTTTCATTTAAAGTTAACATGGCAGCATCCCATATTTTCTCTCTGGGATTATTCCTAAACTGAAAACAAAGAAAGAAAAGTTACATCTGAACCTCATTTATTTATTTAGTTTGTCTTCACACATTTTTATTTAATTTCTTTACTAAATATTTTTACCTGAGATTGGACACAAGCTTTAAACAACATTTATTCACAGGAAAACATGTTAGCATGCAAGCTTTGAGATGTTACAATTTTAGGTTTATTGCAGTGAGGCAGAAAATGTTTGCATGTTTGTTTAAAACAACTTGAGTAACTACACTATATTGACAATGTTCCCTGTAGGCATGAGAGTATAAGAAAGAAGTAGAAGTATTTTTTTTCTATGAGGTCGTGCAACTTAAAGCAGGTTTTGTGTTTAATTTATTATGTACATTTTTTAAGTACCTATATATATCTAATACATTCACAAAGAACAAAATAAAAGTAAAGTATTTGTACTTGAGTAAATTCATTAAGTGACATTTCTCTTTTCCTGGCATTCCCACTCTTGTTTACTTTGCATTGTCTGGTTAAACGGTATAATAAAAATGATGGGTGCTTTTTGAACATTTAATTTAATTTTATTGAAGATGTTTTTAATCATTACAACAAACAAACTAAACATATGAACATTTTATCAGAGTAACATGTTTACAGAAGCTTAAATAGTTGTTTGTGTTGACCCTGCATGCATACGGGCCTGGTACCACAACCGTGTCTCAAACAGAGTCATTTTCCTGTTTTGGATTTCACCTGGATGGGCTTTGTACGGTGAAGTGGTGGGGGGTGAGCTGGGGGGAGGGGATTGCGGCTCTGGTGAGGTTTTTTCTCAGGTATGGAGAATACATGATTTCTCAGCTGACATCGGGAACCTTGACCCTTCGAGGAGCTTGATGTTTCTGATTTGGGACGCTGGCCGGTGCTGATGGAAGCAGAAGTTTTGATAATGGTAGCAGTCTTGGTTCGAGACAGGACCTTTCCTCTTCTGGACGCCAGAGAAGGAGTTGCAGGAGTCTGGTGCTTCTTTTCTGCAGATGCACCCTCTTGTTGTTTAGTATTTCTCTGCTGGAAGGTGGAGGGTTGACTGCTTTGCATCTTACGCTCCAAATCTTTCAGGGCCTTGTCTGTATAGGCCTGAACCTCTTCACGTAGCAGAGAAATATGAATTTCAAACTCATCCTTCAATGCTTTTTTGCTGGCCTCAAGCTTTTGCTCAAACATTGCATACAGGGCATCCAAACTCAGATCAACTTCACCTTTGGAGACATCTGTTTGCACATCTTCCTCTTTTCCCTGCGCTGCAGAAATATCTTTGCCATGACTGTCACTTTTCACATCTATTTCTTTGTCTCTGACTCTTTGCACTAGCTCCAAAATGCTGTTCTTTGAGGCTGTCCCAGCCACTTCTGATCTGAGCTGGTTACGTACCTGTTGGAAAACAGACTGCAACTTCAGCTGTGTCTCTGTTGAGCCACTGTCCTCCGATCCCTCATCCCTCAATGTGACAGGAGCAATTTCCTCTTCTGCCATTTCAGCCGTGTCCTGTTGTTCACCATTCACTAATATTTCTGGGTTCGTGTCACAGGATGCTTTCTTCATTTTTAGTTTTCGTCTTGACAGGTGTTTACTCCCTTACACTGAACTACTACAGTTTCATGAGGCGTCGTGGCATGCTGTGTCTCTAATTGACTAAGCTGTGTGTCCTTAGAGAGGCTAAATAACAGGGGATTTATTCTAGTATAATGCAAGATGATGACATCTAAATATTGTATGTACAAATAATGTATAGTGAGCTGGGTCATGCTTTAATTATCATCTTACAGGAATTTTAAATTAGAAAAAACACCAAAGCAGTTCTTGTAAAGATTATTATTCATCACCGTAAAAGATCATAAGTAGAGTTTGATCCTCTGAGTGCATCTGTGTGACAATAGTTAGCCACCTGGTTACAGCATGAAAAACAAACCTCTTCAGGGACAGTTGTGAAGGGGGTGATTGAGGGGTAGGCTTCAAATTCACACTGGTGATTAGTGAGCGGTCACTGAAACAAGACACCAAAACACACATATATATTTGTGTGTGTGAACGCAGCATTATGTACAATCCCTACTGCTACCATTACTGATATCAATGAGTTTTTATGGAAGAGGATGTTGAAGTTAAAACTGAGGCAATTTGAAGGAAAGTCATTGTTCAGAACTCCAGAGGGGTACAATCACAGAAAGGGTACTGAAGAGGTACAACCAGATGTCCATACCTGAGCTCTGAAAACAGCCAAAGACTCCAAGCATTGGCTCAATGACTGACAAGAAAGAAAGGCCAGACAAACAAACCGGCTGTTCTCCACTAAGCTAAAGTGTAGCCTACTCCCTGTGGCAGGGTAATATTGCATTAGCTAGCCCACCAAGACTGGAGACAGAACAATACTGGGTAGAAGGAGGTGTTGCATACCAGTAAAGCACAGACGTTAAAAAAACCCACGGCAGATCATAGATCCTTCCCTGAACAAGGCTCATTTACCATCACAGTGACAGATTTCCAGCATAGATTCTCTGGTATGAAGAACTGGTCAGCAACTGGCCCTGACATGATCCATGCCTCCTTGATAAAGAAGATGACTTCACCTCATAAGCACCAAGCAGCACAAATGAACCAGCTCCATCCCTGAATGGCTCACCAAGAGACAATACAGAAAGACTCTGAAGAGGATTCATCCATCTACTGGCAGTATGCCTCTCCACAACATGGAAGCTCCTTGTTATATCATAGTAACAAAGACAAAAAGGCTCATGGATCAGTACATGGCAGAGACACAGAAAGGCATTGGTAAAGGAACCAGAGGACCCAAACACCTGCTGGTTGACAGAACTGTTGACTGAGACTGCAAAACCAGACAGACAAACCGGTGCACTGCCTAGATCGATTATCAGAAAAGCCTATGACTCAACGCCGTATACATGGACTGTGGGACGTCTGAAGCTGTACAAGATCAACAGCACTCTAAGAGCCTGCGTTGCAAGCTCAATGAGGCAGACCACCCTGGAGGTCAACTTCAAGCTAATTTCCATCAATTGTGGCAAATACCAAGGAGAGGCCGCTGTTGTTCAGCACAGGCCTGAATCCTCTCCTCCAATCAACAGGCTATGGGTACCACATCAGTAATGGGGCCACCATCAGTCACCTTCTCTACATGGCACTACGCTGTCCACTAAGAATGAGCGAGATATTGCCAAACTGATCCACATTGATCCAGTGCCACCTGATACTGGCATTGAGTGTTGGTTGTGAGCCTGAAATTTCTCCTGATTTTATTTGATATTATGGACTGCAAATGATGAAACATCCTAATAACTTATATTTGTACATTGAAAAATAATTTGCCTAAACTGTTTGGCCACTTGCTAACAAAGTTGCTTAAAATGGTGCACCTTGTGAACCACTGAGCCTTTTGGCAAGGCTCCTTTTATACCCAGTTATGACACTCACCTGTTTCAAAATGAACCTGTTTACCTGTAGAACATCACTCCAATCAGATCTTTTTGAGCATTTCTCAGCTTTACTTTGCTTTTGTTGCCCTGTCCCAGGTGTTTTGTAATGTGTTGCAGGCATCATGTTGATAATGGGTGTATCGTAGCCACAGAGAGCAGAGAAGCCTGCAGCTAGGTGTTACTGCTACTGCAAAACATGCTAATAAAGAACTATTTCTTACCAGTTTCTTCAACAATTCATCCACTAAACAAATGGACTGTGCGTAAAGAAAATGTTTTGTATAATAAACTGTTATTTTTTTACTTGAGCTTATACTAAACTGACCATAACTGCTGATGCATAAAACTGGATTAAACAACTGATAATTACAGAAAAAAGATGGTGGTCACATGAAGGCATGCGAGGGTTCTCACAGCCTTGCCCCAATGAACCAATGAGAGTCCAGCATGAGTGAGCCTCCTCTTGCCACTAAACACTAACATATGGGTCTCATTTTTTGAGGCTGTAACTCTAAACATGTGCAAGCAAGCAGTCTGCCTCCCTTTGCAGAACATAAGGAAGTATGTCTGACTGTGTGATATTTCCTATGTGATCCATGAAGCATTGTGTAAAGTATTGTAATTCTAAAGAAAATGCTTGATATATTATGCTTCATTCAGCAATGTGATGTGAAACGTATTCATAGGTATTTATGTCTTAAGTGTTTTAATTATCTCCACTGTCTATGTCTGTCAGTCTGTCTGTCTCTCTGGCTCATTGGGGAAAAGATGCGAGAATCCTCACACGCCTTCATGTGACCACCATTGTTTTAACATAAAAAGTTATGGGTGGATTTTTATTTAATTTTCAGGGAATCTCAGAAATAGAAAAAGGAACATGTGATCAGATTTTGGAGGGGTAATCGGAACCACCACTTGGATCCAAGAAATAAAAATGTATACATATTTTTACAATATGGACATTTGGATCTCAGTCATTAGAGCTTCCAACTCAAAAATGTATTTATTTGTTTATTTTATTACAATGGCTTAGTGGATCTCTGCGCTCTCTGAGTGCTTCCAGTTAGTCCGGTGAGAGGCTGACAGGTTTTCCACGTAATCATTATATAACAGCGAGCCTGTATTGAACATAAATGCTCTCTCCTCCACCAATACCAGCTCCTCCTTGGTGGGAGTGGATGTAAAAGTTTTGGGTAAGCTTTTAAATTGAGACGTTCCTTCTATCTTTCATTCAGTCAGGTCAGGTGATACGGGAGCAAGATGGTGAGTAATTATTGATTAACAAATACATGTAGATTTAATTTATTTACATGGATATGTACTACTAAGCTTTTGGAGGTTATGTTAATGCATTTCAGTGTAGCACCTTTTTTTGTCATTTCTTCTATTTGTGTTTTTCATCGTAGACTACTTACACAGACAGAGGAGAAAAGGTAAATGAATAAATCATGTTTTTCTTATTGAATGTAACCATGTAAATCACCATTTTAAACTGCAATCAGGTTTTTTTAAACAATGCCTTTTATATCCAGCATGAGGAGGGCCAGTTCCTGTGCTTTGATCATTTAACTTTCTGGGTTGGAAATGCAAAGCAGGTAAGCTAACTCATCATGTCCTGCTGTTATAGATATAGATGCTCTTTTTTCCCACACAGGGCTAGAGGAGACAGCATGCATCATACTAGACCCCACACACTCACTTAACTTGAAACAATGGCTTACATTACATTGTAACCCATCACCAGGAGGTGGTGCTAGCAGACAGATAGAAGATCATGTGGCAGTTAAATATTTTTATTTCATGGTAACAATAAAATATTTGATTTTGATTTGATTTAAAACAGAGAACTGTGTCCCACAGGCTGCATCGTATTATTGTAACAAGCTCGGATTTGAGCCACTGGCTTACAGGGGTTTGGAGACAGGCAGTCGGGAAGTTGTGTCCCATGCGGTTAAGCAAGGCAAGGTAATCTGACACAAGCTTATATGAGACAAGAGCATATAAGCAGCAAAACATCACATTTTTTTCAACAAAATAAAGAGAGAGAGAAATATTATTTATGGTATTTATAATGTTTACCAGTGTACCTCTATACAATCTGTTACATGTAATCAGACAACTTTTCATATTGAATAGATTAATAAACAACTGTTTTCTTTAAAGATGCTTTTTTAAACTCCATTTATATATTTACATTATTCCATTTTAGTTTAGTTTTAATCCAGCTCTTGTTTCCACAGATCATTTATGTGTTTTCATCTGCCCTCAATCCAGGAAACAAAGGTAGAGCATTCAACCATACCAATGTTTCTGCCTTTTATGATTATCATTGTTGTTTAAACAAACATGAAGTTATGATTAAAATTATTTCTGTCATGGTTCCTTTTAACATTTGTGTTAAACAGCACAATCCCATGTGATTAATATTTCTCACTTGTCATGGTTTGGGAACGTTTCTGTCATTTTGAGATAATTCACTTATAATTTTACATCCACATTGTTTTAGTGTTGAAAAAACACAGTTTAACATGATACATGATAATAAACTAGCATAATTGCACCTTCACAATCATGAAACCAAGTGACTGGGAACATGTTGTTCTGATGGGCTTTAGATGAAATTCCCAGTTGAAGAAATCCCTTTAATGAGCACATAAAATGCTTTGCGTTTCTGTGTTGACAGAGTATGCCACTGAGACGTTTGGTGAATGTAAATGCAAACTTTTTGTGACTTCCTCAGAAATGGGAGACCACTTGGTGAAGCATGGGGATGGAGTGAAAGACATTGCATTCACAGTGAAGAATTGTGATTACCTGGTTCAGGTAATGCTGCAGGTTATATCCAGAGTTGTTCTGAAACCCACAGCTCACTATTAAGACATCATTAAATTATGCCTGTTTAATTTGTGTACATGAACGCTGCTGCTTTCCTAATGAATCGCCATCTTCGTCTACAGAAAGCTCGTGAGAGAGGAGCACTTATTATAAATGAACCCCACACTTTGGAGGACAAGCACGGTAAAGTCCGACTGGCCGTGCTTCAGACGGTATGAGAGACAATAAAGTGCAAATCCTGTAAAATTACATCAATGATTTTAGTTTTAATTATGGTTCAGCTTCATTTCATTTAGTTCTTTGTTGTTTTGCTTTTGTGTGTTGCAGTATGGTGACACAACTCACACATTTGTGGAGAGAACAGGCTATAATGGGCTGTTCTTGCCTGGTTTTCACCCCCCTCTTTTCAAGGATCCTTTCTTAGCCAAACTGTGAGAAAACATGCATTTAAAACGATTGCACACATTTCTGAAGGATGTCTGATTGTGTGTGTGATTTGTAACCCTCCCTGCATGCAGGCCGAGTGGAAAACTGAACTTCATTGATCATGTTGTGGGAAACCAACCAGACGATGAGATGGTTCCAGTGGTGGAATGGTAATAAACTCTCAATTTTAATTTGTGCATCAAAAATCTGGATGTTAAAAGGATTATGCTGTGCTTTGCAGACACGTGAAATGGTAGATGAAAGGTTACAGAGTGTCTGATTCTTACATAACTCAGTTTTCTTTTTTGGCACAAGTTAGTGATCAGCATGACTTTGCAGTTTTAAGAGGATCTTCAGTGGTTCTCCACATCTGGAACTTGTTTTTACAATATACTAATAAAATGTGACAAGGTGAAATAAAGCAGTTCTCTGAGAGTCCATGCACATTGGTAAATCCAGCCAAGAGGCTTAGCTGTTAACAAAAGTACTCACCATGGATGTTTTATAATCAAGACCTTGTATTCCAGATGGGAGGGGAAAAGACATTGAGCATATGTAATAAAATGAACCTAATAAGTAACTAAATTAAAAAAAAAAACACTTAAGTTCTTCCAGTTTTTAGTAAAAAGCTTTGAGATGATGTTTAGTTATGAATAAAGTTGGAGTTGAGCATAAGATTTTAAACTGTTCCTCTGATTACCAGGTATCAAAGGAACCTCTTGTTTCACCGCTTCTGGTCAGTGGATGACAAGCAGCTTCAGACAGAATTCAGCGCCCTGCGCTCCATTGTGGTGGCAAACTATGAAGAGACTGTTAAGATGCCCATTAACGAACCTGCCATGGGGAAGAGAAAGTCTCAGATCCAGGCGAGCGTTTAATGTGATCAATAAAACTATTTTGAGTTAAAAACTTTTCTAATTTTGTTCCATTCTTTGACGTATAGGAATATGTTGAGTACTACGGAGGTCCAGGAGTGCAGCATGTTGCCATGAACACATCTGATATTATTACTGCAGTAAGACTCCAAAGCTCTTATTTACTCTTAGAAAGAGATATTTTAGAAGGAACCATGTTTACATTTTTGGTTGATGCCTTGTATGCAGATTCGTAACCTAAAGGAGCGTGGCATGGAGTTCATGTTGGTGCCAGACACTTATTACAACCAGTTGAGGGAGAACTTGAAACACTCCAAGGTCAAAATCGAAGAGGATCTAGATGTCCTGCAGGTTGGAGCTACAGACACATTTTAACAACTTTAGACATTTGATCTTTAATTTTCCACGATTAAAGCTGAATAATACTCAGAAGCATGTGCCACTTATAGCAGCAAAACTGTTTATTTACTATAAACTTTACTACACAGACTGTTGAATTAGCTGTATCATGTTTCATGTGTTCAGGAACTAAAGATCTTGGTGGACTATGATGAGAACGGGTATTTACTTCAGATCTTCACTAAACCAGTACAGGATCGCCCCACAGTGTTCTTGGAAGTCATTCAGAGACACAATCACCAGGTGAGGGAAGCTCTGTGTATAAAACGACCCACAAAGAACATTTTCAGTACGTGAATGTGATAACATCTGTTCCTCGTGGGGGGTTCTATCTGCTGCTTCTATTAACTCATCTTCACATCTATTC